>JAKUCV010001289.1:57477-192232 GCA_028386065.3 Turnera subulata | reverse complement strand
CTAGCTACCTGAGGGTGCACTCAGACACACCTAACCGGTGCAAGTCTTCCAGGGGTGCACCTACATCCCCTGGGCATGCTAAACAGCATAATGTGACCCGAGGGTACCCAACCCTCCCTCGGGGCTACCAACCGAAACACAGTAGAATTTAGTATTTTATCCTTAATTACGTTTTTACATTTCCGTTGAGATACATTATGCTTTTCAGGGAAGTGTGAACTGTATGTGTCCCTGTTTCATCCGGGCCTGCGGCCCATAATCATACATTATCACCAAAGCTTATTACATGTTATATTTCATAGCAGTGTTTCATATAGAAATTAGGCATGTGAGAACAAACAGGTATACAATTCCTTTCATCGCATGTAGCAAACAAGGCAAGTAAACAAATAAACCACACCAACACGCATTCACAAAACATATATAAAAAGACTTGTAATGTCACCTCAAAAATGCAGCTTATGACTTCTTCCCGATCCGAGTCTACAGCTCCCGAGGTATCTCCCGTGCCTGAATACCGGCACATAATATAATCACTAAACAAATTTTAGGAATAAAACGTGTATGCATGCTAATGGTATGCTCTAATCGAGTATCTCCCGACCCTAACTATCCAATTGTAAGATTTCCGGGTCTAAATCCAAAAGGATATTTTCTTCTTCCGTAACTCCAACGATTAGGGATCTAAGGTTCATCGTTTTAAGTTCATTAACGGTTCTCGGGCCTAAAGCCCACTAAATCCTTAATCGCAAATTCCGGGCCGAGGCCCACTTCCTTAAATCCATATTTTACCGATTATGAAATTGGGCTTCGAGCCCGTTCTTAATATCCGTGAGTTTAATTATCCGTGATTAGGTCCTAAATCCGTAACTTAAGTCCAATTAAACATCCTAAGCTTCAAATTGAGGTTATTGGGCTTGGGCCTGGTTTTTTTTTTTCCTAAAACCGTCCTAAAGCCATCCCGAGCCCAAGGTTAATCGGCCTAAATTCTCTACGTGTCGGTAAGTTCTCCCGGCCACACACTCTGTTCTCTCCGCTCTCGGTAATCCACAATTCATTAAATGAATAAATATAAACGTATTTTGGTAATTAAATTCCAAAAATTAAATACATGGCATAACCGAGACAAACATAGGTAATTACCGTCTAACACTCGTAAAAACGAGAAGTATAGTTCGCTGGGCAGAACCCGAGCCTTCGCCGGAAAATTCCCAAGCCCTCGCCGGAACAGTGCGTGTTCGCCGGATTCCGGTCACCTCGCCGGAATTCCACTTAGCCCAAAACAACCCCACACAACCGGAAAAACACTGCCAACCTGCCGGAAAAACTTCTACAGCGTCACCGGAAGCAACCACCACGCACGGAATGGGACAAATTAATCGTCACTGCCCACCGTCCACCGCTCCAGGACGAACCCGGACGTCGTGACGAACCGCACGTCTGCAAGCTCGAGCGACGGCGGCACAGGTTCGGTTCGTTCCCAGCCTCACCTCCAATCCTTACACGCTCAGTGAGGACGCAAATCAGCTCGAGCTCGTGGCGGTAGCGACTGGCGAAGACGACTGGGGCGGCGGAGAGCACGAGGAAGAAGGACGAAGGAATGTGGAGGAATTGGAGGTTTCCGGTTTGTGTGTGTGAGAGAGAGAAAATAGAGAACAAGAAAGAAGGAGGAGGTTGGGGATTTGTTGGTTATTGATGGGTGATTGGAGATGGTAGTGGAAGACAATAACGTTGGGGGGACATGACCGTTGGAGCGGCGGCCGAAAAGAAAGAAGAGAAGAACAGGGGAGGGGAGAAGGAAGAAGGGAAAAAGAAAAGAGGAAGGATCGGCTAGGGTTGGCCGCCCTAGTAGACGACCCGTCGTCCGCTTAGGCGCGGTCAACCCCCGCCTGGTCAACGCGCCTCAGCCTTTTTTTTTTTTTTTACTTAGACCAAAACGACGTAGTTTCTAATGAAACCACACTAAACCTCTCGTTTCGTCCCGATCTCGAATTCGTTTCCCTCGGAACCCGAACTATGAACAATACCGACTTAAAATTGACATTCCCTTGGCATAACAATTTATTTCCTCAACTAAAACTCAAAAATACTTCAAGGGTAAAATTGGAATAAATTTTTGAAAATTCCGAAAATCCAAAATATGAAAAATTCGGGGCGTTACATTTTCAAAGGATAAAAATGGTGGGATCCAAACTCTTTTGGACTTATAGCTCAAATCTATAGTCCTAAGTGTGTGACTCTATAAGCTCTAATTACGTTGGCAATAATTATAAATTCACATTTATAATTATACACAATGAGCGTCTAGCAACACATCATTGCTATCCAGGTAACAAGATCAATATTGATTCAATAAGCCTCATTAATGTGTCTTTGTCCCTTCCTCTTATAATATCAAGGTTAAACATGAAATATGGAATACGTCATTCTCGCATATGTTTAATCTATGATTTCTTGATGCCCAAGTTAGCTGTCTAAAATAAATACTGTTAATATCCTATATCAATCAATTTGAGTACGGCCATGCATTTACAACCCAACTCTATCAAGGGGCCCAACAGGTATAATTCCCATTATATGGACTAGATAAATTTCATCTTGATCAAATAAAGCCCTTTACACATTATATCAGGTTCTCAACAATTACTCTAAGGTCTACCCAACCACGAGTAACCAAGAGTAATGCCAAAGCACATGACTCATGTGTTGGGAATCTTGATGATCTCAGGTCTAAGGACAACACTTATAAGAACCACTAATGACAACATGTAATGATCCATGTAGCATCTTAAGTGGATTGGTCCAGTCTACAAGTTCTCTAATTTATACCCTATGTAGACCTCATATCTCATATGATTCTCAACGTACGTAGACATCATATCTCATATGATTCCCAATGTACGCTAGTCTTAGTTTATTATTACAACCCATCCATAATAATAATTGACTAGGGACATTTAAGAATATAAAATATTCTTGAGTTACAAATATGTTGAAGCAAATATGTTGGCGCATTTTGCTCATGATCTTGTTGCCATCACTCTCTTCGCTCTTGGCGTCGTTGCTCGACATGGCATAAATGAGCATCCAGGAAGGCTTCTGTTTTTCGGGTGAGATTCCTATCGAGTGTTTTACAAAGGGCGCCTGTCTCCTGAAAGTGTTGCTCCCAGGTGATGGGGGCATCGGTTTTCTATATACGGACACTAGGCACAATCGTTTTCGTCGTTGAAGTGTTACTGCCAATGCCCATTTTTGTTTGGCGATACAGGAGCTTGGACTCTGGTTTACTCCGATGATGTAGCCATAGCGGTTTCAGCATTGGTAGCTGATCAGGTCTAAGGACCTCTAGGAGGTGACTTCTCCGACACGTCGTCGGAGGCTTCATTCATTATGGGACCCATCCGTGGTTATATATTCGGTTTGTCACTTACGGTGGCAAAGTGATGACGGGTAGAATTGCTTTGTCCAGGTATCACCTACAAAACGAATACTCCTGGGCTTGGGAGACCCAAAGTGTTTATATCCTAGGGACACTCAGATGCTTAAATCAGCATAGTGTAGAACGGTGCGTATTGAGTTAACTTGAGAAGAGCCACTCGTATCTAAGACTCTAGGAAGATTTGGCTGGACCTGGCGGGAGATGGAATCTCCGTTTGAACTGTGGATGCAGATCGGATTGTGATCTTAACCACCAAATTCCGGCCCAAGATATCCAATGTAGCCCCAAATCACACATACAAATTTGGCCTTATCATATTTATCATGACATTTGGGTTACAAACATATTCGGCGTGAGCTTGATACTGATATAATGGTGAACGGTAGGAATTGATTGTTGCATAGGAGCAAGTAAGACAGTTGAAGATGTTGTGCCAAAACCAGTAACTGCCGTGAGAAGAGGAGAAACAAAAGAAAAAGTGAACGGAATAGGTGGAGTATGGAGGGTAAAAGCTTAACTGAATCTTTTACGGTTTAGGATTGTTTATATAATACAACTAGCTACAGAGTGAATGATAATAAGCCTAGACTATATACCATACATGATTAATACAAACTCTCCTAGCAGATATACAGTATACCTAACCAAACGATAAAACAAAGCTTCTGATGATATAGATTACAAAACTTGAAATGTGATTCGGTATTGATGCCTCTTGGAGCTTATTTTGAATTTTTCTAAGCTTACAAATTTAAAGCTAGGTAAGTGTATTGAACAAAACTCAATAAAACAAAACTTCTGATGTTGAAGCCCCTTCTATTTACAACAATTAAGTAAATAAATTTACTGATTAGACCCAGTTGTTTGGAAGTGAAAAATCATGGAATCTAAACGATACTTCCCCTGCGGTGTCTCGCTCAAGCCTAATCTCTGACCCCCCACTCTCATTTGGGACTTGAGGTGGCAAAGGGTGTACCTGATTCTCATTAGGACGATGCCTCGATAACTGAACTTCAGGGGGCAAGGACATAGCAGGAGGGGGAACAGACCTGAACCTAGTAGCACTGCCTGCACTTGGAGAAGGAAATGCCCTGTCCCATAAGAAAACGTGGATCAGAATGGGAACCTTTGCGTGCCGGTGCAACGAGAGCTTCTGGCTTAGGGAGACAGTGTCGAAACATCGAACTGCTCCAGTTGAAGAAACAATCCAGGGGAGGACTTTTTGGTTTGATACTCTTGACACAATCAGCAATCTTGATGCACCCACTGCTTCTTTGTATAGATCACTCAGTCCTGACCTTGTGGAGGGCGCATTTTCGTCCCCATCCATGACTGATGAAATGTAGATAAATCCCTGTTGATGATACAAAGAAATGGTGAGCAAGCTTATATAACCAATAAATGTATCTATCTTTCCATAGAAGCAAAACACATTGAGTGAATGATCCCAGAGGTTTTTTGGCAGATTAGGATACCTCTTCTGTGCGGCTAATGGCAAAACCAAGCTTTGAATCACCTTCTTTTATTTTGATCTCTATTGCAGACTCTCCACACAATGGCGCATACCACAGACGAACGGCTCGAACAACACCAATATCAACTCCATGGTAGTCCTCAAACCCATATAAGCTTGCATGAGACAGGTTTGACAAGTCAGACAAGGATCCAGCATTAACAGTTGAAGAAGCTGTCTCCCCAGATATCTGTTCCAGTGTCAAAAGAGGAACATATATTTCCACCGTAAGAAACCGATTTATAAGTCAAATAAACGCTTACTGTTTCTATTTTACCAGAAAAAAAAAAAAAATTGGGGCATCTGAACTGGGATTCTTACCTTGGTAAGCAGGGATTCGGTCTGAATATTCATGAAAACAATAGGAACCCCAGAGGCTTGAGATGCATTTAGCCAGGCATTGGCTCTGGCAAGGGTGTCCTCCAAGTCATTGTATCGAGAAGCGATTCTGTCAGAGGCTTTTGGAAGGAGAAGTATGGAAAGGAAACAGCTCGAATTGGGAACCGACAGTGACTCCTGCATTCTCCTTTCCCATGGATATGACACGTATCCATCTTGAAGTTTAGCCCGGGAAAGTGCACTAACAATTCTGGAGCTTCTTGAAGCTGCAAGATTTACAGTAAATCACTTCTCATAAACAGAGGGAGATTGAGCAGAAAAAAGATATGGTACTTCTTGCTGTATTAGTTGGCCCATTGTGGCTTTTACTACAATCATTTGAAGTTAAATTATCTGCAATTTTACTAGGTGCTGTCAGTTAAGATTGTTGATCTTCGAGGAGAATGCACCTATTGTGCAAGATTTAGGACACATCGGTTTTTGGGAGGTGATTAATCAGTGATGGGAAATAAGAAGTATCACTCAACCTTAGTTGGTATATATCCTAGTTGTGAAATACAGGATTCCATACAACTTTGTCTTCGATTACGCTAGCTCAGGAAAAGTAGGCTTGGATCTGCAATCTTTGAACTTTAGGAGCCAGGACCACTAAATATCCATCCTTAAAATTGACTATAAAAGTTTGGCAGCCAATGTTTCTTGCAGAGACTAAACTCTATCTCTTGATTCAGAGTCCAGAACAATCACATCTTTGTAGCTATGAATCCTGATGTGAAGTCAACAAAGATTGCAACTGGCAATATGTCATGATCATCGTAGAAATTGGTTACAGCTTTGAATGGCTTTAGGATTCGGAACACAATCTTGGAAAATGAAGAGTATTTTTCTAGGGAGACAAAAATAGACCATCATGTACTAGCAAACCCAAGGCCAAATGGCCTACCTAGTGGAATAATTCAGTGCACGAATCTTATTTGGCATTTTATGAGCATTTCCGAAAGAAAATATTAGTCGCGGTATTTACGGGATATTCTTCCAAAAGAGACAATTGAATTGGAGTTCAAGGAAATTGTGTGACCGACTAGTCAATATAGACAAAACTCTCACCAACCTAGGCAGACATGTCAGTTTTGATGGAGCATATGCTTAAGATAGAATTTTTTTTTTATCAGTAATATGTTTAAAATATTCAACCTATAGGGGAAAACTCATTATAAAATAAATGTTTGGAGTGAATGTATTGGTGAATAACAAGATTGAAGCCAGTAGAAGCAACCGTATCTCTCTACACTCAGGTAAAAGTCCCTAGCATGTTTGACAATTGGCGGCAATTCCTTTTTTTATTTTATTATTATTATTTTCCTGGTTTCTAATGGGATATAAAAGAGAATATTGTGCAGACGGACGTCGGCTATTAAACAAAAAGGACAAACTTAGAAATGTACCCAAAAAATAAAATAAAAGACTAACAAAAACCTCTGAAAATTCTAATCAAGAAATATATCCAACGCCTAGGTAGTTTGAGAATTAAAAAAGTCTAAGTCAAGAAGCAATAATAAGAAAAAGGGGGAAAATAATATCTCTATTGCTTTGCTTGCTTACCTTGCATCTCCAGGCACTCCGCCTCGGACCGGTCCGAGAACCCGACGGCGTAATTCGGGTCCCCAATGGACCTGAGGATGTAGTGCCTCTTGTTATAACCCGACTCGGGCACGATGCAGGCATGCAACTCCGCGAACTCGTCTCGCCCCCGCCTGACTCGTACCAGGATCGACGTCTCCTTGTTCTTGAAGGAGCTGTGCAGTATCTTCTGGACCCCATTCTTCCCGTTCTTGAAAGGAGCCCTGAACGAGGACGGCGATGACGACAACCCGGACCCGGAAGAGGAGGAGGAGGAGGACCCAGAGCCGCCGACGACGAGCTCTTCGACTATGTCGCCGGTCTGGAGCATGTCCCCGGTCCACTCGTCGGCTTTGGAGCTTCCCTTGAGACAGTCTATGGAGAGCACAGGGAGGGATCTGATGGGGTCTCTTGCGGGTGCTAACTCCGGTGGGGAGTTTCGGTCCATGGTCATTTTCTTGCTTCTTAGCTAGTTTCAGGTTTGATCTCTATTGTTTTCTTTTGCTGGAAAGCTAATTAGGGCATCATATATATATATATATAGATATTTATGGTGTGTAGTAAGAAAAATGGGGAATAGTATAGTTGAGTTTGGCTTGTCTGCTAACTACAAATAAAAGACAGACAGGAAGTGGTAGCTGGTGTTTTTAATACAGTTATCTGCTAAAAGACAGCAAGTGTTAAGGAGGAAGATCTAGAAAGGAGAAAGGATTCTGTTGGGTTATAGAGAGAGATTCAAGATTCCAAAGTAAAAAAGAGAGGATCTGTTCTGTAGTGTGTGGATGTGTATATTTATGATATATGTATATACACGAGGGAGGGAGGGAGGAAGGGAGAGAGAGAGAGAGGGATGAGAAGTTGTGAGGGAGAGGAGATCATAAAAGGGGTTTTTCTTTTTAATGGTTGTTTGTTTGACTTTTTGAAAGTTTGAACAAGTACTGGTAAGCTGCTGTGGTGGGGGTGGGGCGAGGGAGGAGGAGTTGTGTTGATGAGAAAAGTCGTAAAAGAGTCGAGTGGGTTTTGCGAATCCTGATGGATTCCGTGGGGACTGAATTTCAAAGAAGGTGAGTGCTGCTTCTTGAAATTTATAATTTGCTTGATTTGGGCGTCATGTGATGACGGCATCAATAGTATATAATGTAATTGGATTTCCACCCATTCCTAAGATGTTTCTCTTTTCTTTACTCAAAATACTTTGTTTCTACCCGTCAAAAGAAATTCTTTCTTTCCATGTTTTAAGTTTTAAGGAATTAATGGTATAATTGGTGAACATACCATTGCAAATTTCTCAATTGTATATCCCATTTTTTTTTCATCAATTATACGTGCGTACTCTTGAAATTTATATCAATTTGTGTACCCCTGGCATTGGAAGGGGCAGACGGAGTTTAGTCCCAGAATGGATAGCAATTAGAGACAAAACTTGGCGACTATTTTAGCTAACTTTTCACATCAACAGCCCCATCCGGATGGGAACCGGTTTTGGAATGCATTGATACTCGGGTTATACCTGGCATGAATATCATGCTTACAAGACAAGTCCTTGATGCCTTGCACCAAATGCACCCAAATGTGCAGTTCTAGGCTTAAAATAATACTCAAATAATCCTAAAGAACAACACAAGAATTTGGGAGAATCTCTATAATATTAAAACTAAAAAGAATATGCTATACACAATAATACTTGAATGCTCATCGAATAATCCTAAAAAACCTACACTCACCAGCACGCTACCTTGCACACAGATGGATTCACACTAGGACTCTAATGTGCCTAAAGAATCCTAATGCCTGACAAGAAGGGTCTCGCTCAACCCGGCGGAGACGCCACCCAACAGCGCTAGCAACTTGTGCGACACGAAGGGTCGTAGGAGGAGATCGGGGTGGAGAGGCCAAGTTGGGCTTCTATGGGGCTGCTTTGTCTTCCCCCATTGATGCATCCAACCACTGCCCCGTTCCATTAACCATCCCTTGTCATTGTGTGTCTCTGCCATCGAGATCGATCCTGATCTCCCATCTCCGACGCTGTTGTGGTAAATTGTGTCACCTTCCTTCTTTCTCCGTTCAATTCTTTCATTATTTGTCTATGAACCTAACTGATTTGGGTTTGAGTGCTTAAAGAAGGAAAAAACAATAGTGTTCACTCAGTTTGGTCGGTGATGTATATTAGCATGTTGTACTCCCTTTGTCCCTTTTTTATTGACGCTTTAACCATTTAGAATTGTCCCAAAATATTGTCGTTTTAGAATATTTGATGAGCATTAAATGATCTTTTTTCCATTTTACGTTATCCTCATAATACCGGATTTTTTTATTGTCTCTATTATTTTTTTTAAATAAGGGGTAATTTAGTCTTAACTTAATGTAAAGTTATCAAATTTATATCTATTAAATGCATTTCTTAATATGTGTGTAGATACATTAAACGTAAAAAAAAAAAGGGATAGAGAGAGTAATAGATGGGTGGCGAACCACACTTGGCCTAGGCTTGCATTGATTTTTTTGTTTTTTGGTACATTAGTTTCACATTGAATTCAACACTATGTTATTTTTTTTACCGCGTAAAAGTAGAAGAAGAAAAAAAGATAAATGGCTAGTTTTTTTAAAACTTTTTTCCTATTTTTAAAATGAATTTTTCTATCTTATGTCCTAGGGACACATGATAAGCCATTAAAAAAAGAAACAAAATTTTACAATTGATGAGCATTATTTTCCCAGTAGACTAAAATAACCCTTCCGTAAATGTAATTTGTGTAATGTAATTAATGTAAGATATAATAGAAAAGATTATTTTAGTCACTAAAAAAATAATATTTATCAATTATGAAATTTTATTTCCTTTTTTTAGTGGCTTATCATGTGCTAGGGCACAAGATAGAAAAACCCACGATATATTGATTATGTCATGTGTCACCAATCGGTATTTTCCATTAATACCTTCTGTTAATAAATCCACTGAATTTCAAATTGGTTCAATCGGAAGTATTAAAAGTTTGAAATAATAAACTTAAGGTACTAAAATACAAATTATTTTAATTAAGGTACCAATTTGTATTTGAAACAAAAATGGGGTAGGTAAGAAGTATTTGAGCCGTATGGTTTGTTAAACATGGACCAAACTAATTCAACGCGAATTTCCGATTGTGATAGTTGAATGAAAAATAAACGATAAAAAAAATTTTAGGTGTATCGGAAATACACAAATAACTCACCATCCCAATCCCCCCAAACAACCCTCAATTTTGGGATCAAACTCAAGGCCCCTCCAAGGATAATGCCATTGACATACATAATAAAAATTTTGATATAAAGGTGAAAAACAAAATATCAAATACAAATTGATTTCGAACACTGTAACTTCAAGGAAAAAAAAAAACGTAATTTTTGCTGCTAAATTTATTTAATGTCGTCATTAAAAGAGGGTTTAATGGTTTTTTCCCCAAGGTAGACAAAAGTTCATTTAATGGAATGGTGCACCTTAAATTGCTACGCCATCTAGGAAAAGTGAAGGTAGGCGAACAATTCATGACACGGTTCCTGAGACTGAAATGCCGAGTAGAGGCTGAAGAGGTAAATGTTTTTGAAGTCAGACGAAATTCTTCCGAAAACAAACCCTTACTCATAAGAAAGGAAATTTGCACACCAGTTCAATAATAATATAATAAATAAAAAAAACATGTGTACACATAGCGTCCTTGAGAGCTAAACTTGCCAGACCTATTCAAATTCATTTTCACATTTTGATAACTACTCATAATCTACCTATGCAAGCTAAAAAACACCCTCAAATACTGGCATCTCCAACTGAGTTTGCGTCTACTCTTTGTATGGATTAATATCATTTTCCCTTCTCAAAAATATATTGAGGTTGGTGTTTTTAGTGACCTCACCAATATATAAAGAAAGACTCTCGAGTCTGGCGCGACCTACCCACATAGAAACTGCAAGTGTTCTGCTAATTTAACCACAATATACAAATATCTATTATCGAACTCGTTTAACTCTACATAAGAACTCCCCGCAGATCTGGTTTGAGAAGATGAGATGCACTGATCTCCCAAGGGCTGGACTTCAACCACATTATACTCAACGAATAACATATTTATTATTCTTAAAACCTGCAGAAGAAAAGCAGCTGACTGTTAGGTAAATAAACTATATTACCCCTCCCATAGAAGTTTGAATCAGCCAAAGAGTGTAGTCATCTTATACAAAACCAAAATATAATTGCAGAGTAACCTATATGATGTGGCAGTGATCCAGTATTGCAAGTAAATCCACGTTATGTGGTCAAACCTTGAGTGAGTGAAGAATGAAGAACAACTTATGAACAAGTCAGATAATCAAGCCAGTGTTAAAATAAAGTAGTCTTTGTTGCATTCTCGATAATTGTCATTAAGTTTACACTTCCAGTCATTTTGAAAATTTCCAACAAGTGAAACTTCGTCTTAGTTTCTCAGCAATGCAATGCTAGTTTAAAGTTTTTGGTAGAAAATTTGGCCCTAGCTTCTGGTTACTGCAGCTAAAGTACCATTCACTTTCTGATGATTAAAACTTAAGTATGGAAAATTGTTTGAAAATTTTAAATAATCCAGAAACTTACTATGCCCATCTCTTCCTGGAAGCTTCTGTCTTAGCAGGAGTTTGAATTCTCCTTCTAATCTTCTTAATGTCCCCTCCAGCCGATAGCTGCTTTTGCCTTGAAGGTGGTCTGATGGACTTCTGATTTGGTGATATTTCTTTAAGCGGACTTGCCAATCTAGAACTTGGATCACAGTCAGCTGATACAGCTAAAGAAATTGGCACCTTTGGTGGTGCTGACTTGTGTTCTGTTGTGTCAAACTCACAGTTCTGAATGGTGGTCTCCTGCAACTTAAATCAGGACTTTGTTTCAGTTTGTACAATATATCTGAAATAGAAGAGAAAGGACAGCTACTTTCCTACTATTCTGATTTGTACCTGGATTTTGACAACGGGAGTTTGTGAACGGTTCACAGGAGAGGAATCTGAATCTGAAGATGAAGGGCCAGTAGTACTATCCATATCATAAACTATGTTGTCCATCATGACTGGAGGATTCCAATTGTCAAGGATAGGCAGGGAAGATGATGGTCTTCGAAGCCTTGTTAGATTTACTACCTGCCATGAACATTATTAATCACAATTGTTACTGAAGTTGTGGCCAGATTTGCAAGGCCTAATGCACACAAACGCACCTAACAGCCCCACTGGGGCTTCTACAGACGGCAGTCACTACAAGAGTCAAGAGGATCTATATTTGTTCAAATGCATTTAAAAAATAAGTCTGCCAACTATCCTTGAATATTCATGAAAACGAAAAGCCATTTTAGCCACGAAAGTCTCACCTGTATGCTTCTGTTTTTAATGCACGAGAGATATTTCCACACATAGTATTAACACTACTGTACCTTACACTTCTAAAGGAGTTCTGGCATCTTTGCCACCATATACAGCCGGAAGAACTAGTCAGTCTCATCACTGACTTTAACATCTCACATAGAAGCAATGCAATAATCATCACAAAGAAAATAAGAAACGACAGAGCGGGTATCATGCAGATAATACAACATTGCAGATCAAGTTTAGTTGGTTCCAACTTTCCATAAAGAGTCAAAGTAGGTGCCAGTTGACACCAATTTCTCACCTTTTCTTCCAATGTCAGCATGTCCTTCTTAAGTCTTGTAATCACTGTATTTTTCCTTCTAATAATCTCTTCCAACTCAGCGATCCTCTGTTAATTAGAAGGAAGAAAATATGGGGTTGAATACTTCAGACAGAAAATGCTAATTGCAGGCAAAATTGAATTAACAGTGATCTTCAAACAAACCTTTGAGCCGGCCATATTTGTTGACTGTAGGACGGTCCTCAGCTCCTTTATGGTGGCATCCTTCGCTTCGCTATCTTTCTTTAGAATTAAAATGTCTTGATCTACTGCAGAGTTGTTCGTCTGTAATATAAACAGAATCAGATGACTTAAACATACGGATGCAAACTTCACAAACAAGAGCGTAGTCCATCTCTGTTTTGATCAGGTCCTACTGTTTGGCCGACCTCTAAACCCATGATGGAAGGCATAAAAGTGATAACAATCATGTATCACAGTCTATCAGAATAGAGACTAAGCATGTTGTTATAATGCAACAAATTTAATGGGAGTATTAGTAAAACAACTATCCCAGTTTGTTGAGTATCAGGTGATCATCCATAATAAATCTTGCAAGCACCTGGATTTCTGCTGTGGATGTAACACTGGAAGCCCAATCTGACAAATCTGACATGCGCCTTTCTTCTTGTTCCTCTTCATTCATCAAACGCATTTTATACTGCAGCACCTCATCCCCTTTGGATAGTTTCGCAGTAGACGATCCCTGGTATCACATCAAATTTAGAAATGTAATATATTTTTTTTGTCGAATTTAGAAATGGATTATTGACAACACCTGTACTCAAGAAATGACACAAAACTATATAATAAACAGCTAATGTGATTACCATGAAGCCAGCAAAGAGGGGTTGATGCTGATCGCAGTGCCAACAACCACAATCCACAAAATTGATCTTAGCGCACCCAAAAGCATCTTTGGCTGGTGGTGATTGTAGAGGTTTGTTTGCCTGAATTCCACCACAGGCTCCGTCATTGCCGTTATACAGTTGCTCACAGAGATTGTCAAGCTTCTTTTGCATACCTGACAGCACCTGATCCTGAAAAAAATACCACCACATAAAAAACATGCCTTTATCACTGAAAATAAAAAGCAGGTAACTCAGAACTCTCGTACTAATTATTGTTAACTGCCCGTTGAAAACACACACATAAGAGAACAGGAAAACCAATTATTGCTGTCTGTGTCGATTCAAATTCAAAATTGCCCCTGGCATTAAATTGTACAAAATCCAAAACATTAATTTCATAATGCAGCACCACAAATCCAAAAAGAAGTCCTTTTGCAGATGAATAAGACACAACCAGAGAAAACAACGAGGAAAAGCAAACCTTCTTCCCCTATCAAAAGCAAAACCCATATAAACCATCACAAGAAAAAAGGGCCACTGACCCTAAGCTCCACAGACTTCTTGAGCTGCAAGACGAGGCTGTTCTTCTTCGACTCGGCAACTGCGACACCAATGACGGCCACGATGAGGAACCTCTGAATCGGCGTGAACAGCTCCCAAGCCGCGGCTTCTTCTTGGCCGAAGCCGCCGCCACATCCGGGTGGGGAAATGGACTTACTCGAGCTGGCTTCCTCTGCGTTTACGAGGCGGCCTTGGAGGGACACCCAAGCCAGCCGAGGAGGCAGTAGTTGGGGAGCGTGGCGGCGGCTTGGCGTGAAGTGGCTCGAGAGCCGGCGAGAGGAAGCCGATGTGGAGATGGGAGAGAATGGGGAGAGTGAGACGACACTAGGCGCTGCCGGTTGAGCCTGGTCGAGCCCGTAATTACCTTCTTCTTCCATGGAGAGAGAGAGAGAGAGAGAGAGAATTTTGAAGAGAGTTTTTCTTCTGTGTTGTGTTGGTGTGGGTTTTTAACGTTCTTTTGGGGTGGTGGTGTTTCTAGTGTGTGTGTGTGTAATTCAAAAGTTGAAGTTGGGAGGGAAAGTGTCAAAACATGGAAGGAGAACGTTGGAGGTGACAGGTCACGCGCCTTGTAACAGGTACCAGTATCCTCTTCTTTCTTTTTCCCTTTTCAACTCTGTACCTACTTCTTCGTTTGATTGATTTATTTTCTCTTTTTTTTTTTCAAATTATTTAAAATGAATATCATTCTTCAAAATGTATAATAATACTATTTAGAGGAACATAATTTTTTTTTTAGTCATGAACATTTGCACATAAAAGAAGTTTGTCCACTATTTATTCCTAAGAATTAAAAAAATGTTTGTCCACTATTCCAGATTTGGTTTTGTTCTCATAATAACCCCAGTGATGGGAACAGTGGATTGGTAGATTCGTGTTGGTGCTAATGAATGGATCACAATATTTCATATGATTTATTTACTATCTAGAAGGATTCTCCATATGGATTTTATGGTTGCTTTAAATTACTCAATAAAATTACTCCCTAATCCAAATCTATTATTCATATTCTTTATTATAAATAAGGTAGTGTACAACCCCATACTTTGGTTGTAAGCTTACCAGACCCTAAGTAGCAAGATATCATTGGGCCATTAGGTATTATCTTTTCATATCCAATTTTTTTAAAAGTAAATAATATCTATTTGTTAACCCCCAAACTTGTAGAATAAAAAAAATCTTGATCTATTTATCTACTAATATGTAAATTAAAAAATATGTCTCCGGTTTATTGGGTTGTACACCCATGATGGACTGGGCCTATTTGGTAAAGCCTAGGTCCATATTGTTTTATAGAAAACTGTTAGTCAGTTTTCTCCACTACTGTGTGTGTGGAATAGAAACGAACCTAGTTCCTTCCTATTGTTCTACTTCCTCTCTATCTCCTTTTCTGGTTTTGCTTCATACAAAATCAGGGTTCTTAGGTTGTGGCTAGTGAGTTATTTTCTAGTGATTAACGCCCTATTATTTTAACTCCCGACCAATAAAGATGCATGATTGATTCTAGAATAACATTGATTGATCCGGGCTCCAATCCAATTCAACAGAAAGAGGTAAGTCTTTTGTTAATTTAATTCTTCCGTTGTGCATAGAATGTTTATTTATTAAACATGTTTAAATTTCTAACATTGGTAGCAGAGCCATGCTTTTTATTCCCTGATTGTTTCTATGTTTTTTTTGTAAACATTAAAATGTAATCGGTGGAATAGTTATCCTCTGCAATTGAATTAATTTATCTATGCCCTTAAATTCGTCTCTGTGCAAAACGAACTGTATGAATTCTTTGTGAATCGAAAAAAAACTCTTTGGGCGTATGATTATTTTATTCAATTCTTGAAATCTACTCATGGTTTCCTTTATACACGATTATTTGTGTGGTTGCTCTGTGTATTCAATTTGTGTAATTGAATGTTTTTCTCAATTAATAAAATAATCTGTGTCAAAGAGTTTCTGTGTGAATTAATTTGTGAATTCTCTGTGAATCACAAAACGAACCCATCAAATTTCTCTTTGAATCAACACCTAATTGAAGCCCATGTACCCACAAGACTCAAACCCGTTTCACAACCAAAACCAGGTCAAGGAACCCAAGACAAGGACAGAGAGGAGCAAGGGAATTGCGGGCAGTGGCTTGTGGATCGAGACCTGTGTGGTTGTCTTGTGTGCTTCTTGTGGTTGTGTTGTCTGTCTTCTATTTTGGTTGTTTGCATTTGGCTTGCAGGTGGTGTGGCGGTTCTCATGGCTGGTGTGTGTCATTGGGAGATGATGGCGGCGGCGTTTGTGAAACGCCCCGACCCGTATTTACCATTCACAGTAAACACGTGCCGAAACTGTAATGACCCAACCAAACAAAGCCTAGCATACAGTGTATACATCAGTAACTCTGGCTCAACAGCCCAAAATATAAACATCAATAACATCACAACCGGCCCAAGGCCCAACAATAACAATAAATAGCACAGCGGAAGACTTAATAACTCACAAAGACACTGTATGCGACACTGATGCAAACTATGGATCCGAGTCTTGTCCAAGGGATAACGCCGCAGCCTGTCTGGAAAGCAACATACCTGAACCACAAATAACTCAACCTACGGGATGAAAGCCCGCAGGTGGGGGGTGAGTCCGAAGTGCTCACAACCATGGATAGACGATCAATATGCAACACCATAAATTACTCAAAGTCGAAAACAAGCATAACAACCAAAATACACCAAACCAAAAGACTCAACCTAAAACTGGTCCAAGACCAAAAAGACTTAAACAAAAATCCAATTTCCAATTTTATCTTTTCCGGGCCCCGTCACGGATAAGCTAGGGGTCAGACCTGGTTCTCAACTTATTTCGGATGCCAGACCAAATCCAAGAGAGCCTAGGGATCGACATCCCAAAATAGTAACCCAGGGATAGACATCCCAAATATAATCACGGGATAGACATCCCAAGCATAGACATGCTTATCACAAGTAACCCAGGTCATGGCCACCACAAAACAGTCTTAAACCATCGAGTCGTACTACTATTTACCAGGTGACAATTATATTATCATCACCCAAATCCAAATCACAGGGATCAACATCCCTAACCAAAATACCGGGATAGACATCCCATTCTAAACCGAGGATTGACATCCTTATCACAATTTATTATTTATTCCATTATACTTTATACCCAAAAGACACAGTGATAAATATCCAAAAACTCAATATACGGGGATAAACATCCCAAAATCAAATCATGGGGATAAACATCCCAAAACTAAATCATGGCAAATGCAACACTCAACAGGGCAACAATCATCAAACACAATAACCGAGTAATACAGGCACATGTTGAAGGAAATCAATCCTCACTTTAGCCGATTACTCAACTCTGAAGACAATGACCGGTCCAAAGCCGGCTCCTCGGGAAACTGCCCGATATCATAACCTATACAACAAAACAATATATACTCACATAAGATGCACATAAGAGTATGCCATGATGCCAATACTGCGAAATAAACCCATCCCGGTTCATACCCTTTATTATCATCTTTTACCATAATTAAACATTTTTCCGAAACTATTTCGTATGCACATAAGGTTACAAAAGTATATTTCCAAAGCTATTAAATCAAAATATTTCATAAAATAATATAATTTTTCCAAAATTATAAGCAACATAATTTTTTTGGAATTTATATCATATATATTTATTTTCCCAAAATTAATTCCATAAAATATATTACTTGCCAAAATATAATTACCAAATATTATTATCTAACAAAAATATATAAAATAATCATATGATATATAGTATTTTCCAGAGAATATATAATCATAAAAACTGATTTCTGAAAATAAATACAAACTTATAAATATACATATATTTTCTAAAGACAAAATACATTTTAAGAAACAATCATATAACAACATAATTATATATTTTCAGAAATGTTAACTACGTAAAATACTTATATTTTCAGAAAAATATCCTTTTTATTTTTATTTAATTTTAACAGATTATAAATATATATATGTATTTATTTCTTTTGAAAAGAAAAATCGGACTGGGCCATGAACAGTGCCAGCCCAACCTACTCCACAGGCCAGCCCAAGCCCCAAGCAGAAGCCCAAGGACAGGCCCGCGAAGCAGGCCCAGCTACACAGCCCACGCCCAGCCAGACGCGGGTCAACCCGAGTTCCAACCCAAACCACAACCCGGTTGCAGAGAATGGGTCATGCACCTATAGCCGGATCTCCTCGAGTCGACGACGCAAGCAGGCGCGATGAGACAGGCGGTGATGAGCAGAGCGGCTTCGGCTGGTGTCGCGATGTCGCGGTGGTGGCTCGCTGCTGCGGCTGCCGGGGTTCGTCGTCGGCAGCGGCGCGGGGAAGCAGATCCGCCGGGTTCTGTCGCGGGTCAACGGCGCGTCACGGCCCGTCAGGCGGCGGAGGAGCACGCGAGCGACGGCGTCAAGGTCGCGTCGCGTCGGCTCGGCGAAGCCAACCTGTAGGCCAGCGGACCAATCCGCTCCATGATCTCATAAGGACCAATATAACGAGGGCTCAACTTGCCCTTCCTCCCAAACCGGATAACACCTCTCCAGGGAGCAACACGGAGGAAAACTCTGTCACCTACACTGTACTCCATCTCCCGACGATGCTTATCAGCAAAACTCTTTTGCCGGTCCTGAGCAGCTCTCATGCACTGCTTAACCGCCTCGATCTGATCAACAGTCTCTTGGACTAGGTCCGGACCAACCACTTGTCTCAGACCTTCCTCATCCCAACAGATCGGACTATGATACTTCTGCCCATACAAAGCCTCATAAGGCGCCATGCCGATACTGGAATGATACCCGTTGTTATAAGCAAACTCAACCAACGGTAATGTCTCATCCCAAGAACCACTGAAATTGAGCACACATGCTCTAAGCATATCCTCCAGCGTCTGTATAGTCCTCTCTGACTGCCCATCGGTCTGCGGATGGAATGCAGTGCTGAAATTCAGCTTAGTACCCAAAGCTGACTGTAAGCTCTTCCAGAAGTGGAAAGTAAACCTCGGATCCCTGTCCGACACAATGGATAGTGGAACTCCATGTAGACGGACAATACCCGAAACATATAACCTCGCCAACTTATCCATTGTATCCGTCTGCTGAATCGATAGGAAATGAGCAGACTTGGTCAACCTGTCAGCAATGACCCAGATAGCATCATGTCGACCCCGGGTCCTCGGTAACACAATCACATAGTCCATAGTGATATGCTCCCACTTCCACTGCGGAATAGTCAAAGATCTCAACTTGCCGACAAGAGCCTGATGCTCGGCTTTCACCTGCTGACAAGTCATACAACGAGCCACAAACTCCGCAACGTCCTTCTTTATCCCGGGCCACCAATAATGACTCTTCAAGTTCTGGTACATTTTGGTGCTACCCGGATGCATAGCATATGGCGCATTATGCGCTTCATCCATGATCCATCTCCTCAAATCATCGACATCTGGAACACACAACCGATCACCGGTCATCAAAGCACCATCCTCCCGGACATAGAAACTAGAACTCTCTCCACCGAGAGCCTTATCCCGCTACTCTGCTAAATGATAATCACCATACTGCAACTCCATGATCTTATCCCGCAAAGTCGGCCGGATGCTCAAACTGGCTAACAACGCTCCAGTAACATCCACCTCCAACTGTGCATCCAACGACCTCAGCTCCACCAACAAAGGCAAAGCATAAGAAACTGAGTCCTCATCCGCAGAAGCCACTCTCTTCCGGCTTAACGCATCTGCAACAACATTGGCCTTGCCCGGATGGTACTCAATAGTACAATCATAATCCTTCAGAAGCTCAATCCAGCGTCTCTGCCTCATATTAAGTTCCCTTTGGGTCATGATGTACTTCAAACTCTTGTGATCTATGAAAATCCGACACTTCTCACCGTACAAATGGTGTCTCCAGATCTTTAGAGCAAAGACCACAGCAGCTAACTCCAGATCATGGGTCAGATAGTTGTTCTCGTGAGTCCTAAACTGCCTGGAGGCATAAGCAATCACCCGACCCTCCTGCATCAAAACACATCCCAAGCCCAGACCAGAAGCATCATTGAACACTGTGTACTCCACTCCGGGTCTCGGAACTGTTAAAACCGGTGCAGAAGTCAACCGACTCTTCAACTCCTCAAAACTCTCCTAACAATGGTCATCCCAAACAAAAGTACAGTCTTTCCTCAACAGCTTAGTCATGGGACCCGCTATTAAGGAAAAACCCTCAATGAACCTCCGGTAGTAACCAGCTAGTCCAAGTAAACTCCGTATCTTAGATACACTCTTCGGTGGCTCCCAATCCATGACTGCCTTAATCTTGGCCGGATCCACCTTAATGCCCTCACCGGACACAATATGCCCAAGAAATGCGACCTCATCTAACCAAAACTCACACTTGTTGAGCTTGGCATAGAGCTGCTCTTCTCTCAACCTCTGCAAAACCTGTCTCAAGTGGTCCTCATGTTCGGCCTTACTACTCGAGTAGACCAGAATATCATCGATGAACACTACCACAAACCGGTCCAGGAATTCATGGAAGACCTGCTGCATCATACACATGAACACTGTCGGTGCATTCGTCAGCCCAAATGGAGCAACCACAAACTCATAATGACCATACCGAGTGCGGAATGCAGTCTTCGGTATGTCCTGCTCTGCAATCCAAACCTGATGGTAGCCAGATCGCAGGTCAATGTTCGAGAATACAGATGCACCCTGCAACTGATCGAACAAGTCATCGATCCTGGGCAAAGGATACTTGTTCTTCACAGTCACCTTGTTCAACTGTCTATAGTCCACACACATCCGCATACTGCCATCCTTCTTCTTCACGAACAAGACCGGGGCACCCCATGGTGAGAAGCTCGGTCTAATAAAACCCTTATCCAACAACTCTTCCAGTTGTTTCTTCAACTCCTGAAGTTCTGCCGGAGCCATTCTGTAGGGCGGTATAGAAATAGGTGCAACTCCTGGTACCAAGTCAACTGTATACTCCACCTCCCGCTCCGGAGGCAACCCAGGTAAGTCATCAAGAAATACATCAGGAAATACATCAGGAAACTCCCGAACAATAGGGATATCCTCCACTCCAGGTACTGGTACCGAAGAATCGACCACATGAGCTAGAAAGGCATCACAACCCTCTCGGAACATCCTGAAAGCTTGGATGGCCGAGATACAACACGCCGAAAAGGCTCTTCGTTCTCCAACGAACACCAATCTACGCCCTAACAGATAAGACAAAGACACTTCCCTGGCCCGACAATCAACTACAGCCTGGTGTCTGGACAACCAATCCATGCCTAATATAACATCAAACTCTCCCAAGTCCATGACAACAAGATCAGAAGGGAAACTCTCACTATCATACTCTATCGATGCATCTCTACATACTCGATCAACAACTACAATATCATCAGTGGGTAAACGGACTCTCAAGGGTCTACTAAGGTTATCATCTTCTATGTTATGAGTGGTCATGAATGCACGTGATACAAAAGAATGTGTTGAGCCTGGATCAACTAAAGCATGTGCATACTGACCAAAAACCATAACTGTACCTGCTATAACCTCTAGGGCATCAGCAGCCTCCTCTCGGGTGATGGCATAAACCCTAGGAGCTGCAGCAGACTGAGTTGCACCCCCGCGGTTCGGAGCTCCAGAACTCCCATGACCTCGACCCCGCTGTCCGCCACCCTTGTTCGGACCAGAAGAAACAGCACCACTAGCCACGGAACTCTGTACTGTGTACTGGGAACCACTGCCACCACTATCCTTAATCCACTTGTAGCAAGAAGACTTTTGGTGTCCCGGCTTATTGCAATACCAGCAAGTACCCGAGAATCGTGCTGAGAAACCCCGTCCCTGAGACCCAAACTGATAGGATCGTCCTCCCGAGGATCTGCCTGGTCCACCCTGATAACTCTGCCCTCGGGACTTCTTCGAACCTAGGTAAGAAGAACCCTGTCCACCAGAATAATCTACACCTCCAGCATCAGAATTCAGCCTCTTCTGTCCTGAAGCAGATGACTGCTTCCTCTGCTCGGCTGTCCGAGCCTCCTTCTCGATCAACTGGACCCTCTCAGCATCAAAAGCAGCCTCACAAACTGCCTCCCAAGTCTTGTGCCCTCCACCAGCCACAGCTAAAGCCAACTCTGTACGTAAGCCGTTAACAAACCGCCTACACTTAGTCACCTCATCGGGCACAAACTCCCTAGCATAAGAGAGAAGGATGTTAAACCGGATCCTGAAAGCTGATACAGTCTCATCTAGTCCCTGCTTCACCTCAAGAAAATGCTTCTTCTGCTCCTCTAGAAAACCAACAGTAAGAAACTCCTTGTAAAATTTCTCCTTGAAATCCTCCCAAGGCATCTCTACAGGCTTCGGTAGGTTGGCCACAAGTTCCTGCCACCATGTCAATGCATACCCCGTGAACTTGTGTGCCGCAAATCGAGCCCTCTGCTCAGGTGCACAGGTGAACTTCTCCAGAATATTCTCCACCTGGCGGAACCAATCATCAAACTCCTTGGCTTTGCCCTCTTCACCTGAGAATTCCTTCACTGCCGACTTATCCATGTGTTTGTATCCACTCTCCATACCACCTGCTGCAGCACGTGCTATTGGTTGGGCACCCTACTGCTGCTGCTGAAACTGCTGGAACTGTTGCCACTGCAGAAAAGCCTGATACTGCTGGAACGCTGGGTCCACAACAAGTGGTACGGGTGGTACAACATTCTGTCCTCCACCTACAGCATTATTCCCTGCTGCATCATTGTTCCCCTAACCAACGGGAACCTGTATCACCGACACATTTTCGGAGACATGAGTAGCGGCGTCATCCTCAGCATTGTGCTGCCTCTGGTGATCCATATCAACGCCTATATGAATGCAAATGAGTCAAAACACTTTTAAAATCATAAATCCGGAAACAGGCTTAAACACAGAAATCACTTTGAATCCAAAGTTTAAAACACTTTTAAAACCAAGGATCTGAAGCCTGCTCCGCTACCAAGCTGAAACACCCGTGTCCCAATTTTAATAATAAAATACTTAAACACAAGGAAATTACCAAAATACCCCTGAAACCCAAGACACGAAATCCAATATCAAAACATTATCTGGAAATAAATTCCTAATATTCCGAGATGTCATAAAGAACAAAAATAAACCGGCTTAACAAGCCACAAGTCAACCCGGCATCCTACCGATACATCATCGGTTATCAAGTCCCGGCATCCCGCCGATAAAGTAATCAAAATCAAAATGACATCTCATCAAAATCCAATGCAGCGGAAGATGAAAATAAAATAAAAACTAAAGTAAAGAGTGAAATGCAAGTCGGCTCTATGGATCCAACCGGGAGACGAAGCACAGCTACCTGCTGGGTTATCCACGTCCGTACTCCAGAAAGGGAGGAAGAGACTGCACGCTAACTAAGAGTCTGAAAAACAACGTTGGCGATTATGTGAGTCGCCTACTCAGTGAGCAGTATAAATCTAATTATGAAGGTGTGCAAAGCAAGTTTGAAAGGAAAGTAGAGAAACAAGACTAGTATGCAAACATACAATAACCAATACTAACATGCCAACAACATAAAGCAAACTGTTATTGTTTTCCATCTGTTGTGTATTAAGTTTCTTATTATATTTAATATTCAGGGCCCCCTACTGTGTGCGTCGAGCTCGGTCCCGTCTCATGAGAGAACCAGGCATAAGCCCAATAAACCAGGCACGAAGCCCAAACATACCATAGAGAGAGAGAGAGAGACAGAGAGAAAGAGGGAGGTAGAGAGGGGGAGGTAGAAGGAGGGAGGTAGAACCGGTCATCACAGACCCATATGCTAAACCGCATATACCATGCTATCCCGCATGCAAACCCGAGGGGTATCACTTCCTGCTCGAACCAACCGGTCATCAGCACACAGTAGCCTATCTTCTACTGTACATTATTCTTATTCACAAATTATGAGTTCATGTGTGCCAAGAGTTGTGATTTAACAGGGTTGTGTGTATTCTCAACTCAATCAAGTATCCGGGTCTCCGACCCACAACACATCACACAAATCACCCAAAATCACTCCACATGTTATATACCATAACAATCTAAAAGTCATGCTCATCCAGCAAATAGTAACACATGGGCACACAATATGGATCACAACATGTTAGCAAACAGGGCATGCAACTCAAACACACCAATCTAACAAGCTCATGCATACAAACATAAAAAGACTTATAAAGTCACCTCAACGACGATTATCCTGTGGAGCTTTCCCCAAGACGGATCCACCAGCTCCCGAGGTATTACCCGTGCCTGAATACCGGCATACACAAATATTACAAAACAATTACAACCAAACCGTGCATACATGATAACTAAATGCTCAACTGAGTTAAACCCGTCCCTAGCTAGCCAATTATGTAATTTCCGGGTCTAAGCCCGACAAGGTATTCTCTCACCTAAACTCCGAGTATCGGGACCTAAGGTTCACCGGGCTTAAGCCCAACTAAGTCCATAAGTAGTTCCCCGGGCCCATGGCCTATTCATTAAGTCCTTAACGAGTTCCCGGGCCTAAAGCCCATCTAGGTCCAACGGTTATCAAGTTAAGTTATAAAAAATCACATTACCGGGCCTAGGCCCGATTCGGACCAATTTCCATTTTAAGGGTTTTTACCCGAGCCCGAGTTACCGTCCTAAAGGTTCTACCCGCGTCGGCAAGCTGGCCATATTCCACATACTTCCCGTTCTCGATTTCTATTATGTATATTACCAACAATACATAACCCAATCCGAAATTAGAAGTACATGCCATGAATGAATACAAATTACACAACATCGGTAATACCGTGGAAGAAGCCGAATAAGAATCCAAGGAT
Source organism: Turnera subulata (assembly GCA_028386065.3). Lineage (NCBI taxonomy): Eukaryota > Viridiplantae > Streptophyta > Magnoliopsida > Malpighiales > Passifloraceae > Turnera > Turnera subulata. The sequence goes on along the minus strand of JAKUCV010001289.1, from coordinate 167,316 downwards.
AACCCGCTCGCCGGAACAAACCTGATCCTTCGTCGGAAAAATTCCGAGCCTCGTCGGATTCCGGTGACCTTGCCGGAATTCGCCCAAACTGCCAAAAACAAATTATCCAACTCATTTTCACCCCACAGCAACCAATTACACAACACAACACCCTACAAACCCATAAAACTAATTAAAAAGAAAATCACAGGATGGATCCTTACCCGGAAATTCAACCAAATCTGCCCGGAATCCGTCCACAGCCAACCCGAAGCCTCAAAACCTCCACCGGAATTAAACGACACTGCAGGTGCCGGATTCAAACCCACACAGACCCGAGCTCGTCAGCACGCTACCGGAGACCACCGCAACGGCGAGCCACTGTCGAGCACAACCAATCCCGACCACTGCAAACCAACAACAACCACACGCACACCACAACACACACCCGACCGCCCTAAAAAGAAAAGAGAAGAAAACCCAAATCGGGTTAGGTCCAGGCCACATAATCCCCGATCTAATCCGGGTAAATAATTGTGGAGAGAGGGAAGGGAGAATCACGACTTACCGACGACAACGAGAGCGGCCTTAACGGACCTCTGCTCCCGTCGCACGCGTCACCAGCCTCCACGGACCGTGTGAAGGCCCTCTCCCCGAGGGACCCACCAAATCCAGGTATTGTTACATCACTCCCTCCGCCCGATTAAATCCTTTACCATGCTGCAACATTAGGGATTCGAACTTGGGACGTGATGCTTTTTATCCCCCTCAAGGAGAGCACCTTCACCAACTCATCTGCAGCTGAATTGGTGAAGGTGCTCTCCTTGAGGGGGATAAAAAGCATCACGTCCCGAGTTCGAATCCCTAGTGCTGCAGCATGTTAAAGGATTTAATCAGGCAGAGGGAGTGATGTAACAATACCTGGATTTGGTGGGTCCCTCGGGGAGAGGGCCTTCACAAAAAGGCGCTTTTTTTTTTGAAGGCATTCAAGATAGGAGTGATGATCTTTTTACTTAGGTAACAATTTTGGGTTTTGTTATCTGGAAATATGCTTAATGGATTAAAAATTGGATATATTTGGTTGAGTGATGATAAATGAAATGGTTTATGGATTCTGGTATTAATTATGTTGAAGATGATTGGATAAGACTCTTGGGTTAGTGCTATGATCTTATGCTCTATTGATCATGTTTGGCTAAAGTCGATGACCGTCTTGGTATATCGGAGTTCTTGCTTGGAAATGTGATTGATGGTGAGGATGGTTCTACTTGGTAGTTTCGGCCAACGGTACTTCGATATTGGATAATACTTGTTTGGGTCAGTTAAACACTTGGCTGCTTGAATTATTATGTAAATTTCGGGGACGAAATTTTGTTAAGTGGGGTAGAACTGTAACGCCCCGGATTTTCAATTATTAATTTCTATGTGTTTTTTTGGAATTTTTGAAATTTTATTGCCAATTTTACCCTTGAGGAATTTTTGGGATCGAAAGAAAAATATTTATTAATTCATCCTTGGTGAATTTATTGAATTTATATTAGAATTTATTTCCAAGTTGGTTTTCTTTTGATCTAAAATTATTTTTAGATGTGGAACACAAACCTTGGTGTTTTATTTCACAAAAAAAATACGTAGTTTCGGACGTGTTTGCAAATAAAACACAAGGTCATGTGTGTTTTGACCAAACCTTTGACCTGTGGACTTTTGTGATGGTGAAACGACATAGCATAAGGGTGATACGTCGTCGTTTTGACTTTGAAAATTCTCAACCCTATCCTTCGTGGTATAAAGCCTCACATATCCTCTCTCTCCTTAATTTTGATCTTCTCTTTTTGGCCGGCACACCTTCACACCTCTCCTCATCTCTCTCACCCAAACAACCCTCTCCTCTTGTCTTCCTCACATCAAGCCACCGACCCCTGCGTTGTGGGGTAAGTGCCGTGCCGCCATCATCTTCTTCTTTCTTTCTCCTTTCCTATCTATTTGCCAAGTCCGTTTAATTGAATTCGGGTTTGTTTTATGATATGGGCTTGGTGTCTTTGGGTTTTGGTTGGACGGATTGACGATGGTGTATGAGTTGTGAGAGGATGCTTGCTGGTTTTATCCATGAAAGATTTCTCCTCGGGTAACAAAGGTTACAAAATGGAATTTGGTGTGGTAGTGATAGTGCTGGCAGTGATTTGATTGCGAGACCATTTTAGTTTCTATTCTGGTAAGGGCTAGACTTCTTTCTTCTATTGGCTCTTGAAATGTTTTGCCTTTTTGGAGCATGGCAGGGTATTTACAAGTCATTAATGGTCCTTTGTATTTTGGGTTCTTTCTTTGGAATCAACGATAATCAAATTATCCTGTAATGTGACCTTTACAATTGCTAACCATATAGGCGTGAGTCAATCACTTAACAAGAAGAATATACGTATATGAATGTGTCTTTGGTGGCAACGAAACACGTGCACCAAAGGTTGATATTTTGACTTTGTGTTATGAAGTGTATCAGAATTGCATTAGAGCATTACACATGAATAAGTTTCCTTTAAACCATTATTTTATCCATATAGTTGTGCTAGGCCATGGACACGTTTTAGCAATTGATCAACAACTTTATAATTTGTTTCATGGCAGCTGTTTTTTTTCCGAAGGGTCAAATTTTGGTTGGGTAATTTGATACTATTGGACAGAAAGTTTGAATGGTTGTTACGATTGAATATTAAACCCTGGAGATGAAACATTTACGTGTGATGTATTGCTACAGGTCTAGTTCGGTGTGCGACTTCTGTCGTTCTTTCTAATGAACCATTAATTTTATGCTCAGCTATTATAGGCTAATGACATTTGGCATTTAGATTTTATTAATCTAAGCCGACATTTTGTTTTGATTTCTACTGTATATGTCTTGGTGCAAGGCTAATAACCCAAAAAGGATCTATTTTACTCAAATGGACTTTGTTATAATTGACAGACTTTTGGACAGAATTTTTGGGCCTCTAAATGATTTACAAAAAAGAGATTTTATGGGCACTGATACCTCTAATGCTTTTGTTTTGATGTCACGCACGTGGTGAACGGATTTTTCAACAAAATATTATTTTGGTTTGGCTCAAACTTTTTGTCTGTGTTCTAGACCATGGTATATGTATATGTATATGGTATAGGTTTGAGTACCATGTATCTTTAAGCATCTCATGCCATCAATGTTGGTGCCTTATATGTGAACACGTTTTTGGTTATTAATATAGGAACCTGGCAATGACAAGGCAAGACATGGCTTTAGATTCAGGCAGTCTTAGTAGTCCAGGTGAGGACATATAAACCCTTGTATACATTACTGCCTACAATGCTCGGTTAATAGACATGGTATATGAAGTTGGAATTCTTGTTTGGCATTGAGTGTTGTATGCGTGTCTGCTTGCTGTGTTGATGTGCTTGGTTGCACCTTGTAACTTGATGATGATATCTTTGATGCGGTATGCCTGATTATGTGAATTGTGTGCCGGTGTAATATGATATGCCAGTTGAGCATGTTTTGTTTGTTATGCTAAATAACATGATTTATGGATTTGTGGTTTGTGTGGTGGACTGTGGGCTGGAGGCCCGGACTTGAGAATAAGATATTAAATTCCACACAACACTGTTGAATCATAACGTATGGCACAACTCTTTAAGCATAATTAAGAATAACGAACTATAATAATTCTACTGTGTGGCTGTTGACTGGTTGGTTCGAGCGGCAAGTGATACCCCTCGGGATTTCATGCGGTTTAGCATGGTATATGTGGTTTAGCACATGGGTCTGTTATGACCAGTTCTACCTCCCTCTTTCTATCTCCCCCTTTCTACCTCCCTCTTTCTCTCTGTCTGTCTCTCTCTCTCTACGATGAAATTTGGGCTTGGGCCCTGGTTGTATATGGGCTTATGCCCTGGTTGTCTGATCAGACAGGACCGAGCTCGACGCACACAGTAGAGGGCCCTAATAAAACATTCAACCCTAATAACAATAAAGTACAATGATAATTAAGTGATTAAATATCAGTGTTGGTTTGAAGTCTGATGATGACTTGTATTATTCATTGTGATTTGTTTGTGCATTGTGGTTGTTGTTGCCTGATGCCGGTGTACTTGTAGTTGATTTGTATTTGTATACACTGGTTTATTTGTTTGCGGTGAGACAGTGGTTGGTCTCACCCCCTCACAGTCTTTTACAGGTTAACTGCTCATTGAGCAGTGGTGCATATCTGCAGGTGGCGGTGCTTTCCTCCTCGGGTCGGATCCGTAGGGTTCATTGCAAGCATGTTGCTATGTATTTTTGTTTTCCGCTGCGTACTTGATTCCATTGTATTATTTATTATTTGATTAAATGTTGATCATGTTGTTGATGATTTTCGTGTCTCGGAAATGATAAGGGCAATTTAGTCATTTTATATTTAAATTCTATTTTATATTAATAAATTAGGACACGGGCGTTGCAGACCGTCCTCCTACAGCGAGTGCTCGTTGGCGGCGGCGAAGCAAGAAGGAGAAGATGGGAAGAGGTGGTGGCGGCGGCTTAAAGAAGAAAAGAAGAAGGTAAGAGTGATGGCGACTGGGAGAATTGTGGGAAGGCAAGTGAGAGAGATGAGGGAGAGAGAAGAAGAGAAAGAGAGAAGGAAGAGAGGGGGAAACGGCGGCGTGAGAAGAAAAGAGAGAAAGAAGAAAAGAAAAAGAAAGAAGGAAAAAGAAGAGAAGGGCCTTAGGGTTTGACCCGCTAGCCCGAACGACGCGTCGTTCGGCTGGGCACGGTCAACCCGCCTTGTTGACCCGTTGGTGAAGGTGCTCTCCATGAGGGGGATAAAAAGCATCACGTCCCGAGTTCAAATCCCTAGTGCTGCAGCATGGTAAAGGATTTAATCGGGCGGAGGGAGTGATATAACAATACCTGGGTTTGGTGGGTCCCTCGGGGAGAGGGCCTTCACAAAAAAGGCGCCTTTTTTATGATGGCCCTCTCCTCGAGGGACCCACCAAACTAAGGTATTGTTACATCACTCCCTCTGCCCGATTAAATCCTTTACTATGCTGCAGCACTAGGGATTCAAACTCGGGACGTGATGCTCTTTATCCCCCTCAAGGAGAGAACCTTCACCAATTCATCTGCTGCTGAATTGGTGAAGGTGCTCTCCTTGAGGGGGATAAAGAGCATCACTTCCCTCCTTGAGGGGGATAAAGAGCATCACGTCCCGAGTTCGAATCCCTAGTGCTGCAGCATGGTAAAGGATTTAATCGGGCGGAGAGAGTGATGTAACAATACCTTAGTTTGGTGGGTCCCTCGGGGAGAGGGCCATCACAATGTTAAAACATAAATTCAACAATCTATTCACATAAATAAAATCGAATATAGTTAGTTTACCTTCCCAGTAATTTCTGCAATTCGGGTATGTCTTGGTTTATATATACTTTGGTAGCATTTGTGGTAGACAATGTATTTGTTCTTGCAATACATTTCCAAATAATGAGTAATCACACTACAAAATTTTTTCGAGTTACATAACATATTTACAAAACTCACTTAAGAACATTTTCCTAAGTAAAGATGCCAAAACCACAACTAACGGTCCTTCACAATCGGCCGCTATCTTTTAAGATTTCTTTTCTGATTGCTTTCCTCACAATGTGACTTCATATTTTTGTGACCTATAAAATCAGAGCAAACATGTCAACAAATGTAAATACACAATTGACACACTTATTTTCAGAAAAGTATAAGAACCATAAGAAGATATGATCACTATGATGGCCCGCTTCTGAACCATACCCCTGTTGGTGTTAATCATCTCAAGTGGTCCAATAGAACTTAGCAGCCCAACAATATCTAAGGGAAAAAACAGAGACAATAGCACATTAGTCATTAGATTCCATAGTTTGCCAATTTGATTCTGTTTTGAATAGTGAAAATCTGGTTGTACCAGAAAGATATGTAGTCTTGTTGCATCCATCCAAAATTACGTCAGCACTAACAAACTGAAATACATATACTGGTATAGGATGATGATCACAGTCTATATTCTCGACTTCTAAAGCCATAAAATTGTAGCTTCATTGGGTCAGAAACAAGTCTATATTGCCCATTTTCCATCATCACACGAAAGTTACTTATTTGGTATGCCATCCCTTCCTGCAATTTGGAACGCAAGCGCTCCACTTGCATCTTTCTGGCTATAGCGTGTAGCATAGTGCCCTAAACAGAATAGGACGATCACATCCAAGCTGATTACATGATCATCTACTTTACTATTCAAGGATTCCCACATCCTTATCACCCTGACCTCAGTTGTCCAAGAATTATTTTTCATAGTCAGCTCACTAAGAAAATTAATCCCCATAGATTTCCTGCAACATTTAACCACAATATGGCTATAAGGAACATGGGAGGATTGTAGTTTTCATAATAGTTTGTACTGTAAGATAAAAAACGCAGAAAGCTCTTTCAAAATTATTCGGGTTTTTGGGTTTTTTTGGCCCCCATGTTTAGTGGTTTGGCCAATTATATACCCCGACATTTTTTTTGGCCGGGCATGTACCCCAACTTTGCATGGGCAGGCCAAACGTAATCCCCCGGTCAGGTATCTGCTAACGTGGAAGGCTGCCCGGATTTGAGGTCTGGGAGGTGCTCCTAAACGACGTCGTCTTGTGCCAAAACGACATCGTTTTAGAGGGGCTTGGTACCATGTGTATATATGGTCCCACATGCTATCAATCCGGGTTCTTCACCAAACCAACCCAAAACCCAAACGAAAAACCCACAGCAACCGGTCTAATTATTTTAAAAATATATATAATTTCTTAATAATAGTAGTAATAATAATAATATGAGTAAGATCAAACCTGAATATTCAGAACACAAAAATTTAAAAATAAATGTTTATTCTTAACTCATATCTTCTGGTGGTAGAATTAAATTTTAAAAAGATAAAATGAATAATATTATAATAATAACATAAGAATCTCACTTACAATGAATTCTCAAACTATTTACAATTACAAAGGAGCAATAAACGCAATTTTTTTGTTTTAAGAATCAGCACTTGCAACAGTTTTTTTATGAGAAAGAAAAGGAGAAATTTACAATAACACTTCTATTGCAAAAACAGAAAAAAAAAAATTACAAAGAGAGCGCACACGCGTGGGAGAAGATGAAACTGGGTTTCTTCTCTTCCCCTTGCCGCTGTGCCACAACTGCCACTGGAGGAAGACGGTCACCAAGCGGCACCACGAAAACTACCTCCCTCGAACCTTGTCTGCATCCGTAGGCCTGAGATCCACCGCCGACAGCAGTTGCTCCTCAACAAAACTACGAAACCAAAACCACATCATAACCCGAAGAGCAACAAAAATACAATCCATTCATTACCCCATTCAACCCAGCATACGCACAAGAATAATCCAGTAATTCAAAGGTCGTATAGAGGGTAAGGGAAGAATCGATTCCTTACCCGTTTATATCAATTCGACCGGAACTCGGGCGCATCTCCACAATGACACCGACGACTCGGTCAGACTCGATCCAACATCACCTCGTCGGCTCCAACAAACTCTCCCTCACCACTAAACAGACCCGATGCATCAAAGTCGCCTTGCCCCGCCCCGAGAAAGGAACATGCTGTCGGTCGCAACCACAGTCCTAAACACCTAATCTCTTACGGCTCCGCTCCACTACACCACCCTCGATTTCACGGCTCAATCACCGTCCGTCATGCTCGCCGTCTAACACTGACAGCCATCCTCTATAGAGCCTAGCCTCAAGCACTTCTTTTTTTCTTTTTTTTGTGACAAAATCAAATGTCTTGGGTTTGTTATAGATGAGGGGTAGTGGAGGAGGTGGGGGAGGAGGAAGGGGGAGCGTGAGGAGGGTGACATGGTTTTGATTCTCGCCGGATTTTATTGTACTGGTGGATCTGTGTTTTTTTCTTTTTTGATAGAAAAAAAAAGAAAGAAGGAGGAAGGAGGCGGAGATGGAAGGGAAGGGAGGGGGTTTAGTATTAGATTTGTTTTGTGATGGATGAGACATTTTTAATATACATAGACTTGGAGAGCTGATATGTTTATATTTTTAATTGTAATTTAAAAAAAAATGATATGTTTTTTTTCAATAAAATTTATTTAAAACAGATTTTTTCATGTTAAAAATTTTAAAAATTGCAACCCAAAAAAATTTAAAAAATTGAAGAAAAAAATGATTAAATAAATAATCAAACTAGCATGGCAGGTTTTATTTTTTAAAATTCAAAATGGATAAGGGTCCGGTTTTGTTTTGGTATCCATCGAGTTTCGGTTGGTTGGGTAAGAATCCGGGTTGGTAGCATGTGGAGTCCACAAAGACATGTAGTTCTGATGTGTCCACCCAACTAGCTAAAACGACGTTGTTTTGGCACGAGACGACGTCGTTTTAGAGCATCTCCCAGACCCCAAATTCGGGCAGCCCTCCACGTCAGTAGGTACCTGACCGGGGGATCACTTTTGGCCTGCCCAAGAAATATTAGGGTACATGCCCGGCCAAAAAAAATATCGGGGTATATAATTGGCCAAACCACTAAACATGGGGGCCCAAAAAACCCAAAAACCCCAATTATTCCAAACATCTACTGCACAAATCCAATCAGGATTACAATATAGTATGTTCTCTTATTTATATCATCATTAGACATTACATACACATAAATATAAAGGAAAATTCACATACTAAAGCTAGATGGTAATAGAAACAACAACATGTCAGTTGTTTGTAAGCATATTTAAAATATTACTTCACTTGCTGCCTAATTGGTTTTTTTGGTTGAACTCTTTTTAAACCCTGGTACCTGTCGAGTAAAACCTTGTTATAACTAAAGTGGGAGGATGGTATTTTTCATAATAATTTGAAATACAGGATGGAAGATTGAGAAAGCTCTTTAAAGATTATTCCAAACATGGAGGGGCCAATTCCAACCAAGATTATAATACAGTGAGTTTTCTTATTTATACTGAAACGCCCCGCCCCGTATTTACCGTACACAGTAAACACGTGCCGGAACTGTGACGACCCAACCATACCAAGCCCAGCATACAATGTACACAACAAAAATCCGGGCTCAATAGCCCAAAGTAAAAACAACAATAATAACTCAACCGGCCCAATGGCCCAATAATATCAAAAAAACTGCACAACGGAAGACTTAATAACTCACAAAACACTGTATGCGACACTGATGCAAACTATGGATCCGAGCCCTGTCCAAGGGATAACGCCACAGCCTGTCTGGAATGCACCAAACCTGTACCACAAATAATCCATCCTACGGGATGAAAGCCCGCAGGTGAGGGGTGAGTCCGAAGTGCTCACCGACGAAGGATAGACAATCAACATGCACACTATGAATACTCAAGGTCAAAAACAAGCAAAAACCGCTAAAACTCACCAATACCAAAAAAAACTAGACCCAAAACCGGTCCAAAACCAAAACACTCAAATAAAAATCCAATTTTCCAATTTTATCTTTTCCGGGTCCCGTCACGGATAAGCTAGGGGTCAGACATGGTTATCAACATATTCCGGGTGCCAGACCAAATCCAGAGCACCCAGGGATCGACATCCCAAAAATACGAACCCAGGGATAGACATCCCAAAAATAATCACGGGATAAACATCCCAAGCATAGACATGCTTATCATAAGTAACCCAGGTCATGGCCACCACGAAACAGTCTTAAACCATCGAGTCGTACCACTACTTACCACGTGACAATTATATTATCATCATCAAAATCAAATCACAGGGATCAACATCCCTAACCAAAATATCGGGATAGACATCCCTACCCAAAATCAAGGATCGACATCCTTATCACAATTTATTATTTATCCATTATACTTATTCCGAAAGACACAACAATAGACGACCAAAAACAACTAGGACACCGGGATAAACATCCCGAACCAAACCACAGCAAATGCAACATCCAGCAATGCAATAATCATCAAAACATAATAACTGAGTAATAGAGGCACATATTGAAGGAAATCCATCCTCACCTTGGCCGATTACTCAACTCCGGAGACAGTGACCGGTCCCAAGCCAGTTCCTCGGAAAACTGCCCGATATCAAAACCTACACAACAAGACAACATGCTCACATAAATACACATAATCGGTATGCTATGATGCCATAATCTGTAAACTAGACATCATCGATAAAACATTTTGATTTTATATATATTAGCGTGAAATTACCATTTTATCGTTTTTTAGACCCTTTTACGAAAATAATATATCGTGCGTATATCCGAATATTACTTCGGTATTTAATACTTTAATTTAAACTCTTTTCAAAATATTTTTATGAAGTCTTTCATCATTTTCCAAGAATTATAGTCATCATAAAATAATTTTTCTGGAATGATATGTGTCATCGACCAAATAATTAATATTATAATCGAGGATAAAACCGGTATATGGTAGTAGAATAACCCGTGATAATGTAGCTGTTAAGTATTACTTTTGTATAGCATACCTAGGAAAGATAGTATGCAGACAATGTATCTCGTACACATAACATAATATTATGGCTCATTTTTTTGATACTATTCTCATACTGAAATATGGAAACTAATTCCAGGTTATTATCCCAGTTGTTTATAAAATTAGTTTGTCATACTTAACCATTCTTAAAAAGTCTGATTCACTGGCATATAGATTCATCAAGACTGATGCTGAGTCCAATACATAAATTAATATGTTATAAAGTAAAAGAATTTGGTTATAAGGTTAGTCTAATTAACAGATTTATTAGCCCAGAATTTTATTAATTCCCTGGTCCATACCATCGCTAACAAAGTTAGCCCAATTAGTCCATACCATTGTTAACCAAGTTAGCCCAATTTATTAGAAGAACGATGAAGCAACCCAGGAGTTGCCCAAGCCTCCAAAGAAACAACGTCGTGCTTACCAATGCGTCGTCTTCCCCATTGGTTCACGCTACCATGGCCATCATCACCAAGAACTTCAATCCACCAATAACTCATGGTTGCAACTAGTTATACAAGTCGTTGCAGAAAATGATTTCACAAATTCAACCTCAAACAACTCACCCATGATGGCGACGACGGCTCATAGACGGGGACTGGGGAGCGCGAGAGCAGGGGAAGGGAAACGGAGGCGTCTGTGCTGTGAAGACTCGACGATGGCGAGCTCTGCAAAACGAGTTGCGGAGGGAGGAACACGCGAGTAAGGCGACTGCAGGTACAACCCGTCGGCTCGGGAACGGCGTGGTGAGCAGCAGGCAACGACGCAGGGAAGAGGCCGGCTGCAGGCGAGCGGCGACGAGGTGCGAAGAAGGAGAGGACAGGCGGCGAGGTGGTGGTGCTATGGTGGAGGCCCGCGAGGTGGTTGCAGGTGGCCTCGGTGTTCACGGTGGCGGTGGATTGTTGGTGATGGTGGTGGTCCGGCGCGTGTGTGTGTGGTTGTTGTTTGTTGTTTGTTTGTTTTGTTTTATTTTTTTCTTATTCCTTTTCTTTGAAGAAGAAGGCAGGGTGCTGGGCAGTGTTGGTGCAGGGAAAAATTGCAGAAGACAGAAAAATTGTTGGTGTTGGTGCAATGGAGGCTAGAGTCACGGGAACGGAGAAGAAAAAGATTGTCACAGGTTCACAGGAAGACACGGGCTGCACAGGCAAAGGCGGCTGCGTGACTAATCACGCAGCCGTGTCCCGACCAGTCCAGAAAATAACTGATACCCCTTTAGTTATTTTCCGGTGTGATTTTTCCGAAGATTCTGGGACCCGAGAAAATACCAACTTAGGCCCGAAAAATCCACGAAAAAATCACAAGCGCGGGAAAACCCTCGGTTTCGAAAAACGACGCCCGATTTACCTTGAATTAATTACCCAAGATTAATTCAACAGTAAATCACGGTAAAAAGACTTTTACAGTCCCGGTACAAACCCAGGTTGTTACAATCTACCCACCTTAAAAAGATTTTCGTCCTCGAAATTCCGTCTTATCCGTGGGTCCTACCACGATAAGCTTCTGGCACACTCTGCCAGGTGTCCAAACTCGACATGAGATACCACTTATACCCTTAAGCGACATCTTATCCTCTATAAGAACCAAACCTCATGACTGGCAAACTCACACACAGTCATGGACTCTCCAATTCGATCTCGAACGACCTCAGACTTCGAGAACAACAGCTACATCGGCGGCACTGCTTTCCCGACAATCTCCAACGAAGAACCTCCCAAGAAATGGTTGAAGACGAACATCATCGGCCTGAAAGAGCACATGGTCGTCTCCAGCAGACGGCGAAAGAAGCGTGCTATCAAGAAAGCTGAAGATCAAAAGGGCAAGGCGACGGCTGAAAGCAGCACTCCGCAGTAGACACTGAGGCAGCTGAACGTCTCACTGAAGAAGATTAGCTCGGCGGTGATGCAGATCAAACAGGCGTGCGCAGAACTCTTCCCTCACGTGAAGAACGTACAAAAACTTGTAAAAGACCTAGAGAAGCAAGTAACTCCATAGAGTACTTCTTCTCCTATTGTAAAACTGTTATGAATAAATAAAATAAGTTTTCTTTTTAAAACAAAACTCTTGTTAAATTGTGAAAACTCATGCTAGCAGAAAAAAATAAAAACATCTCAAAGTAGAACAAAAATCAATAATAAGGATATAAAATCAATCATAAAGAGATTAAAAACAGAATTCGTTTAACAAAACCAAAACATAAAGAAATTAAAACAAAAATATGTTTCCGTGCTCGGTGCTCTAGATCGATCGTAACCATCCTCGATCCCAAGAAACGTAACGTACACAGCTAACGGTGACGTCGGTTCCCTCGTGAAAAAGACGACCGTTAACTCGCACGGTGACAATCACGAGAGCGTCCTGTGTCCCTCGAAAGAGATGTTATCCTCTTGTCCGCAAATTCCGCATGAGCCAGAAACGTTTGTCAAGTCTCGTATCTCTCCATGATGTCCGAACAGGTGTAAGCTTGTCGCACATGCACTCTACTCGGGGTATGGCCCCATCAGTCTAGCCTCAATGGTCACGGATGCATGTGATAAAAGATGCAGGAAAATATAGAAAAACCATGAAAAGAATGGACAAAGTAGCCAGGGCAAAAGAAAATCTTGAGATGGAAAAGGGCTGAAAAATACTGGCATTTGTAGCCCGAAAAACGTATAAAGTGATGAAGTAATAAATGAAGCAACGGCAAAATTTTCAAAAAGCAAAATCTTGAAAATCGAAAACAGCAATGACGCTCCCCATAAGAGTATAAAAGACAATGCGGTGAGAAGCAAATCATCAAAAGCATTTTAAAGCAAACAAACGCTCAGAAAAACTAAACCACAACGCTCAGAAAAAAAAAAAAAAACAAAATACCAACGCTTCCAAAACACGATGCCTGCTCCATCATCCGTCTTCTTCGTCGAAGGTGCCAACCTAGGCAGAAGGAACCGACTGGCCTACAGCATGATCAACGTGCGTCTAGAGGATCTACCGAACGAGCTCGGCAGAATGCCCCGTCTGGTCTTTGTCGACGAACTATACTCCTCCAGATTCTTCGTCACTCCAATGGAAGAGACGTTCTTCTTGGAAGACCAAGGTAGTCTGAGGACCTCCTACTACGGCTCGGCCAACTCCATCATGTTCTTCATCTCTGAAAGACTTCAGGAGTTCAACCTAGAGTCCACTTGCCATTTCCTGGAGCAGAGCGCCTACTACGAGCTCTCGATGACGGCTCAGAGCATGCCCAGAGTAACTCGTCTGCCCGTAACTTGGCCCAAGGCCCGACTACTGGTGTGGAACTACAGAGGAGTCGCTAGGCGTTCCCAAGAGACCCACTCCGGTCATGGTTCTTCTCACAGAGACCCAGTGGCAACTTGAAGACGATCACGGTCTCATCCCACTCCGGTTCCCTCAAGCAAATCGGTTCGAGCTTCTCGGCCAGAACAACGCACGCGGTATGTGGTTCCCGTGGAGCGACAGCATCCAAGTCAACATCAACAATGACCCCAACTGCTTCAGGGTCAACGTCGTTCCGAGAAGATGAATGTATTTTTATTTTTATAAAATATCAATGTAATGTTTCTGTCTGTAATCAAAATGTTAGTATTATTAATAATATTTATATTTTCGCTTACTTATGGCATCATTACCTCTTATGTGAATGTTCTGCGACAGCTGGCGTCCCTTGATTAGATCCATAATGCACTAACTAAATGATATAAAATAATAAACAAATGGAGCGAACTATGCAAACAAGGACAACAACACACAAGGACTGCCCAACAAGACTTAACGCCCGCTCCGCTACCAAAATGAAACGCCCCGGCCCGTATTTACCGTACACAGTAAACACGTGCCGAAACTATGACGACCCTGTTAGTGTAATATGCCCAAAAGCCAATCATGGATGATTATTTGTAGTCATGTATACACATTAAGGTTATTCCAATAAGTATCGTTTATGAGATAAACGCTTGCACATACTTATAACCCTAGAATATTTCATATTCTTAAATGTCCCTAGTCGATTATTATTATGGATGGGTTGTAATGATAAATTAAGACTAGCGTATGTTGAGAATTTATATGTGATATGAATTCTACATACGTGTACAAGTTAGAGAACTTGTAGACTGGACCGACCCATATAAGAACCCCACATGGAACGTTATATGTATGTCATTAGTGGTTCTTATAGATGTATTGTCCTCCGACCTGAGATCGTCAAGGTATCCAACATATGAGTCATGTACTTTGATATTATTCCTAGTCACCCGTAACTGGGTGGACATAAGGGTAATCATTGGGTATATGATGATTATGTAGTGGGTTTTGATTGATCAAGAGGGGATTCGTCTTACAGTTAACTCGGGGATCAAGAAACATAGATTAAACATATACGAGATTGACATATTCCATGTCTCGTGTTTGATCTTGATAATGGGACAAAAGGACGATGACATATTCCGAGGCATAGAGAATCAGTACTGATCTTGTCGTTCGGGTAGCAATGATGTGTTGCTAGACGCCGCTCTTTGCTTATAATTGTAAAATGAGTTTTTACAATTATTGCCGGATGTTACAAGTGCCTACAGGGTCACACACATAGAACCGATGATTCGAGCAGATGGTTGAACCGTGGTTGGACCATGGTTGGACCGGGTGTGGTTGAACCGTGGTTGGACCATGGTTGAACCAGGGTCGTTTTGGGATCAATTATTACATGAATTATTGATCAGACATGCTTAGGTGGAGTGTTATAATCTGATTGAGTGAGTGGGAGACAATAGTGATGAGGGTCATCATTAATGGTCCACCTTGTTGGCCATTTTGCCATTAACTAATGGCATTTTGTGTGAGTGGCTTTGGGGTCTTCTTGATCAGATCATTCCCTCCCTCTCTCACGTTTTTGCTTCAGCATTTCAGAGAAAAACACACCTCTCTTCTTCTTCTTCTTTGTGGGAGAAAAGAAGAACACCAAAACACCCAAAACACATAGCTTCCGGTTTCTTGTTGCTAGCACATCAGTCCGGGGAGCTCGAGGCTTGATTCGTGTGACGATTCCAAGCCGATCACGGTTCATGTAGATACCGTAGAGGGGCGAGGCTTTTGGCTGGCTCTAACTGATTCGGCTCTACAGTTGGGTGAAAGACCTCAACCGAACAAGGTACGTAAATTTTGTTATACGGTTTATGCATGCTTCACTTGGTTCTTGGTCTGTTTCCCTTGCTTCCGCTGCTTGTTGTGCTTGGTATATGAATGTCATATAGCTTAGGGAAACTTACAGACCCAACCATATCAAGCCCAGCATACAGTGTATACAACAAAAATCTGGCTCAACAGCCCAAAGTAAAAACAACAATAATAACTCAACCGGCCCAATGGCCCAATAATATCAAAAAAACTGCACAGCGAAAGACTTAATAACTCACAAAACACTGTATGCGACACTGATGCAAACTATGGATCCGAGCCCTGTCCAAGGGATAACGCCGCAGCTTATCTGGAATGCACCAAACCTGTACCACAAATAATCCATCCTACGGGATGAAAGCCCGCAGGTGAGGGGTGAGTCCGAAGTGCTCACCGACGAAGGATAGACAATCAACATGCACACTATAAATACTCAAGGTCAAAAACAAACAAAAACCGCCAAAACTCACCAATACCAAAAAAACTAGACCCAAAACCGGTCCAAGACCAAAAGACTCAAATAAAAATCCAATTTTCCAATTTTATCTTTTCCGGGCCCCGTCACGGATAAGCTAGGGGTCAGACTTGATTATCAACATATTCCGGGTGCCAGACCAAATCCAGAGCACCCAGGGATCGATATCCCAAAAATACGAACCCAGGGATAGACATCCCAAAAATAATCACGGGATAGACATCCCAAGCATAGACATGCTTATCACAAGTAACCCAGGTCATGGCCACCACGAAACAGTCTTAAACCATCGAGCCGTACCACTACTTACCACGTGACAATTATATTATCATCATCAAAATCAAATCACAAGGATCAACATCCCTAACCAAAATACCGGGATAGACATCCCTACCCAAAATCAAGGATCGACATCCTTATCACAATTTATTATTTATCCATTATACTTATTCCAAAAGACACAACAATAGAAGTCCAAAAACAACCAGGACACCGGGATAAACATCCCGAACCAAACCACAGCAAATGCAACATCCAGCAATGCAATAATCATCAAAACATAATAACCGAGTAATACAGGCACATATTGAAGGAAATCCATCCTCACCTTGGCCGATTACTCAACTCCGGAGACAATGACCGGTCCCAAGCCGGTTACTCGGGAAACTGCCCGATATCAAAACCTATACAACAAGACAACATGCTCACATAAATACACATAATCGGTATGCTATGATGCCATAATCTGTAAACTAGACATCATCGATAAAACATTTCGATTTTATATATATTAGCGTGAAATTACCCTTTTATCGTTTTTTTAGACCCTTTTACGAAAATAATATATCGTGCGTATATCCGAATATTACTTCGGTATTTAATACTTTAATTTAAACTCTTTTCAAAATATAGTATAAAAAAAACTCTTTTCAAAATATTTTTATGAAGTCATTCATCATTTTTCAAGAATTATAGTCATCATAAAATACTTTTTCTGGAATGATATGTATCATCGACCAAATAATTAATATTATAATCGAGGATAAAACCGGTATATGGTAGTAGAATAACCCGTAATAATGTAGCTGTTAAGTATTACTTTTGTATAGCATACTTAGGAAGGATAGTATGCAGACAATGTATCTCGTACACATAACATAATATTATGGCTCATTTTTTGATACTAATCTCATACTGAAATATGGAAACTAATTCCAGGTTATTATCCCAGTTGTTTATAAAATTAGTTTGTCATACTTAACCATTCCTAAAAAGTCTGATTCACTGGCATATATATTCATCAAGATTGATGCTCAGTCCAATACGTAAATTAATATGTTATAAAGTAAAAGAATTTAGTTATAAGGTTAGTCTAATTAACAGATTTATTAGCCCAGAATTTTATTAATTCCCTGGTCCATACCATTTTTAACCAAGTTAGCCCAATTAGTCCATACCATTGTTAACCAAGTTAGCCCAATTTATTAGAAGAATGGTGAAGCAATCCAGGAGTTGCCCAAGCCTCAAAAGAAACGACGTCGTGCTTACCAATGCATCGTCTTCCCCATTGGTTCACGCTGCCATGGCCATCATCACCAAGAACTTCAATCCACCAACAACTCATGGCTGCAACCAGTTATCCAAGTCGTTGCAGAAAATGATTTCACAAATTCAACCTCAAACAACTCACCCATGACGGCGACGACGGCTCATAGACGGGGACTGGGGAGCGCGAGAGCAGGGGAAGGGAAACGGAGGCGTCTGTGCTGTGAAGACTCGACGACGGCGTGCTCTGCAAAACGAGTCGCGGAGGGAGGAACACGCGAGTAAGGCGACTACAGGTACAGCCCGTCGGCTCGGGAACAGCGGCGGTGAGCAGCAGACAACGACGCGAGGAAGAGGCCGGCTGCAGGCGAGCGACGACGAGGTGCGAAGGAGGAGAGAACAGGCGGCGAGGTGGTGGTGCTGTGGCGAGGTGGTTGCAGGTGGCCTCGGTGTTCACGGTGGCGGTGGATTGTTGGTGATGGTGGTGGTCCGGCGCTTGTGTGTGTGGTTGTTGTTTGTTGTTTGTTTGTTTTGTTTTATTTTTTTCTTATTCCTTTTCTGGTTTGAAGAAGAAGGCAGGGTGCTGGGCAGTGTTGGTGCAGGGAAAAATTGCAAAAGAAAGAAAAATTGTTGGTGTTGGTGCAATGGAGGCTGGAGTCACGGGAAAGGAGAAGAAAAAGAATGTCACAGGTTCACAGGAAGACACGGGCTGCACAGGCAAAGGCGGCTGCGTGACTAATCACGCAGTCGTGTCCCGACCGGTCCAGAAAATAACTGATACCCCCTTAGTTATTTTCCGGTGTGATTTTTCCGAAGATTCCGGGACCCGAGAAAATACCAACTTAGGCCCGAAAAATCAATGGAAAAATCACGAGCGCGGGAAAACCCTCGATTTCAAAAAACGACGCCCGATTTACCTTGAATTAATTATCCAAGATTAATTCAACAGTAAATCACGGTAAAAAGACTTTTACAGTCCCGGTAAAAATCTAAAATTTTTACTCGGGCTGTTACATATATCAACACTAGAAATTTCAAACACATAAATATAAAGGAAAAGTAACATACTGAAGCTCGATTTTACTAAAAAAAACACGATAGGACTTTGCAACAATATCCAAAATATCACCTCACCTACTGCTTTTTTGTTTTTATTTGGCTGATCTCTCTTTTAACTCCAGAACTTGTCCAATATATACATATCAACTAAAAGAACATTGACATACTAAAGCTCGATGGTAATAAAAGGAAAAACATGGCAGGGGTTTGTAAGAATATCTAAAATATCACCTCTCTTGCTGCTTGTTTGGTTTCTTGTACTGATCTCTCTTTTAACCCTGGTATTTGTCTGTTTCAAATAGTAGACTTGTCAGGATTAAGGCTAGTCAATTCAACTAATTCCATACTGGAAGAAAAATATACCATAAAGAATTGCAGGGTAACATTTTTTTTTTTCTCTGCCTACTGGTTGTTTTGATTGACTGAGGATTACCTTAATTCTTACCCGTCCTTGAAGTATGTTTTATTTGTTGGATTCCTTAATTGTTACAGTAAAGCCCAATGGTAATAAGAACAATAACACTGCAGGCTTTGTAATAATATCTAAGATATTACCTCACTTGCTTAGAAAGTATATACACACAAATCTAAAAAAACATTCACATACTAAAGCTCGTTGGTAATTAAAAAGAAAATAGGGCTGGATTTTGTAAGAATATGAAAAATATCACTTGACTTGCTGCTTGTTTGGTTTTTGTTGCTGATCTATCTTTTAACCTTGGTACCTATCTGTTTCAATCGATCTTGAAGTTGGTTTGTTTTTCCACTGGATTCCTCAATTGTTACAGGCCCTGAGAGTTTGCAAACACTCTTTATCTCCCTAACCTGGATGGTAATAAAAACAACAACACGACAGGCTTTGTAACAATATCTAAAATATCATCTCACTTGCTGCTTGTTTGCTTTTTTTCGCAGATCTCTCTTTTAACCCAGGTACCTGTCCAACCAAGATTACAATACAATTATTTTTCTTATTTATATCATCATTACAAAATATATAAACATAAATATAAAAGAACATTCACATACTAAAAGCTCGATCGTAATGAAAACAAAAACAGGGCAGGGTTTGTAAGATTATCTGAAATATCACCTCACTTGCTGCTTGTTTGATTTTTGGCGCTGAACTATGTTTTAACCCTCGATCCTGTCCTGTCTGTTTCAATCAATAGAGTTTCTGAGATTAAAGCTGGTCAATTCAACTAATTCCAGGCTAGAAAAACAGTATCGGCAAAGGATTGCAATGTCAAATTTTATTTCCTCTGCCTCCTGGTTGTTTTGATTGACTGAAGATTACCTTAATTCCATCCTGACCTTGAAGTTGGTTTGACTTTTTGCTGGATTCCTCAATTGTTACAATCCCCGTGGGATTGCAAACACTCTTTATCTCCCTAACCTTGATTCTGAAACGGCAAGAGCGAACAGAAAAGGTATGAAGCTTTATAATACCACATAACTTTCGCCTTGGATGAATGCGCCTTTTGCTTTTCACACACTTGAATGCATTTAAATTATGACATACAAATTGAACGGATTAGGCTCTTCCTATCCCACCTGAATGCACTTAAATTATGTTATGCCTTTTCAATACCCAAAAATTAATAAATGTCGTGCAAACATTCTCATAGGATGCATTTTATGCTCCCAGGTACACGGATGCACGAAAGGAGTCGCTCCCCAATTCCTACATTCCCTCAATGTAATAAACTACACAGCTGTCAAATGTAATATGTTCAAGTAGGGCAATGCCTACTTTGTTAATGGCTCCCTAGGAAAACAAAGGGAATCCAAAAACTGTTGTAATACCCAGGGCCGGCCCAATGGGCCAAGCAATTCAATTTAGGGCTTAGGGCCACCAAATGTATAAGGCCTCCAATTTTATAATCTATGAGCTTATATATAGAATGAGTTGGAATTTGGAACTGGGTTACTAAAGAAAATTCTGTGGGTTTCTACTCTCCAACTTTTTAGTTTTAATTCTCAAGGAAATTCAAAATTAGGGAAACAAAGAGTTGGCTATTGCTATTGGTTTATCATTCTTGGAGATGAAAAAGTCTCCTGGCTATCGCTATTGTTTTTAATTTTTTTTTGAATGAGGCTTGTTTTTAATTTTTTTTTGAAAGGGCCTCATTTTTTTTCGCTGTAAGCCTCTCAAAAGCTTGAGCCGACCTTGGTAATACCAACATTTCATTCCATTTTTTTCACAAAATCTCGCCGGACGAAAGATATTGAAGTAGGACAAAAACCCAAATTGTAAAACCCAAATTGTTATTTCTTATTTTGAAACTGGATGAAGTGCATATAATGCTTTTTATGGTTCATTAATGCTCACCAAAATAGAATGAAATATGGGGCTGTACAAATGCAATTCAAGCTAAAACCTTTCTCCAAATCGAAAATGCATGCTATAATACAACACCCTCAAAAGGGTCATTAAGAAAAGACGCCACGTATCAATCCGCTTACTTGATTTTTAGGAAGCCACTTGTCTAGCCTTGATTTAGGACCTAGATTTAATATATATATAAATTGATTAAGTCATTTAGCTTGTTACTCCTGGAGCAATTCTGATGTTGGGCACCATTTTATCAACAGTGTGGACCTTAATAAAAACTGTCATGTCCTTGGATGACCCATTGCTACAATGCCTTTTCTTAGCATCTTGCGATATTTTTATTCCAAAGTTTCCCTCCTTTTTTTCCATATAACACTAAGAATTTAGTTAACAACGATTAAAAAAATATAAAGATCCTTACGTAAAATAAAAAAATAATAAATAATCTAAAATTTATGAAAGAATCATTATTCCTTATATTTCATTCATAAATCAATTTAATTTTTATTTGTACTTGCATAATTTAAAATCATTTTTTTATAACACTAATACTTAATTTAGTGCGTAATCATATTATGTAATAATATACCACATGCATCGCAATTGCGCAAAAACTAGTAATATTATTTTATATGACCTTCTAAAATCTAAAATTACTTTACTTCTAAAGACAATTGATATGTAAAAAATTTTAACAAATTATAAAATTGATTAATAAAATATTAATATTAAAGAAAGATCATGACTCACAAAAAAATTAAAAAATTGATTAATATAAACTTTATTATTTTTTTTGATAATAAATATATAACAAGACTTGAAAGTTTTAAATTAAAATACGCTCATATAATTAAATTAGGAAAAATAGGATTACAAAAAAAAAATTATAGAGAAAACTGTATTTTTAAAAATTATCAAGAAGATGATAAACAAGTCACTAAAATATTTAGCTTCATATAGCAAACTGATAAAGTTGTTTTAAAAAATTGCTATACTACATCTAATGCCCTAGAAGTTCAAAAATTCTTTCTATAGAAAGTTATTTGAAACTTTCCTTTTAAATATATTTTTCCTCATTATATTGTCTTTGGGGAGTGTTATTGCCTCTTCTGGAGCATCCTACAACCAATTTTTGAGACACCAAAATCACTCACAAGTAAGAATGTTGGTTACTTATTTTATAAGTTTCAATCTTGTTTTTACATGACAAAACTAAACTGTTTTCTAGGTACAAAAACATATAGTAGAGTTTCAAATTGCATGTAATATTTGTTGATACCCACTCATTTCGAAATTCTTGTGAACTGGTTTGCCAAAAAATATGTTACTTCGCATGTAAATTAAGCATTATCTTTTAGGATTGATATGATCAAGTGTACTAAAATCTAGGTAAAATTTTGTGAACTTCTTAGACTATTACTGACAAAATAGATTTGCTTTTATGGTTCTGACTTAGTTTGAATACTTTGATTGAATTTTTATGCTTATTTATATTTATGTTCTTTTAAATTAGAACCACCATTAACAGAGTGATGACTAAAGGAGGTGAAATGGATGACAAATTAATAATGAATCATGAAGCTACACATGACGATGAAGAAACTGAACAATCTCTAAATAGACATAACATTGAAGAAGCAGACCCATCTGGAGAAACTAAAGATAAAAATGCTCAAGTTTTGGTTGAAACACGTCAAGTTGGTATGTTATTTAACTCAATTGATGAACTTCTTAAGTACTATATATGTTATGGGAAACAAAATAGTTTTTTTCCATAATGATGAGAAGTTCTCAGTCTGCTTTTAGTGGGAGAATAAGGTATTTGAGTCTTGCTTGTGCTCGTGAAGGAAAAGTAGAAACTAGAACATTAGACCACAACCATTAACAAGGGACGAGTGTAATGCAACAAATAATGATGCTTTGAGTAAGGACGGAAGGTACAAAATTACCTCAGTTAAACTTATTCGTACACATCTTCTTACGACTCCAAGTAAAATGAGATTACATAGAAAATGGATTTCATGTTAAAAGAGCTTTTGAACTGAATGGTCAAGCTGGAATTCGACCGAACAAAAATTTTAACTCATTTGTTATTGGAGCTAGTGGCCATGAGAATCTCTTATTTGGGGAGAATGAATGTAGGAATTATATCGAGGTAAGAAGGAGAAAACGACTTGAAATTGGAGATGCTGAAGCATTGCTTAGTTATTAGGAAGATGAAAAATAGGAATGAACAGTTATACTATATAGTAGATATTGATGCTAATGATCGATTTAGAAATATTTTTTGGGCAGAGGCTAGAAGCCGAGCAGCATATGAAAGTTTTGGTGATGTTGTTACATTCGACATGACATATTTGACTAACACATATCCAATGCTTTTTGCTCTTTTTGTTGGACTGAATCATCATGGACATTCTATATTACTAGGTTGCGGGTTATCAGCAAGTGAGGATACCGAAAATTTTGTTTGGTTATTTAAGGCTTGGTTGTCATGCATGTTAGGTCATTCTCCCAATGCAATTATTGCTCATCAAGATAAAGCAATGAAAAATGCAATTGAAATTGTATTTCCTAAAACTAGTCATTGTTGATGCTTGTGGCATATCATGAAAAAAAATCCAACAAAATTAAGTAGATATTCCACATATGAATCTATTCGAGTGAACTTGCAGAGTCTTTTATATGATTCATTGACTAGGGATGAATCTGAGAAATCTTGGAAACAGATCATTGAAGATCATATTCTTTTATATAAAGACTGGTTGAGGATGTTATACGAAGATCACCATTATTGGGCTCTTGATTTTGTGAAGGATAAATTTTGGGTTGGAATGTCCTGTACACAACAGAGTGAAAGCATGCATGCATTTTTTTATGGATATGTTAATCATTTGACAACCTTGAAGAAATTTGTAGAGCAATATGACCATGCTCTAAGACATAAGTTTGAGAAGGATTGCCAAGCCGACTACAATTCATTGAATTCAAAAATTCCTTTTATAACACATTATGATATTGAAAAGCAATTTCAAGAAGTTTATACAGACAAGAAATCCAGAGAGATTCAAGAAGAGTTCATGACGAAGATGTATTGTCAACTATTTCAGTAGCAAAGGACAAAATAATGTTTATAAGGTTGTTGAAGAGAAAACAATTAGAGAAAGGACTGAAGATGTAGACTTCGCTTTTTGAGTTAAGTGAAAGTGGTGAAGCATTCAAATGCACATGTCAATTATTTGAGTTTAGAGGAATAATATGCAGGCATGTAATTACTGTGCTTACAGCTGTTAAAAATGCTTAACAGGTTCCATCTTCATACGTACTAGCACGTTGGAGAAAGGATATAAAGCTAAGACACACATTCATAAAAAATTGCTACAGTGATACTTGTACCGACCCTAAATCACTACAGTTTGGTAAAATGTGCAAAGATTTTTATGAGGCTGCTGAGATAGTAGTACATTCAGAAAAAAATTTCAGATGGTTATTGATCATGTGTAAGAATTAAAGGAAAAGTTGAATTTCGTTGAAGTTTTTCCTGATATTAGTTATTAGAGGATAGAGTTAGTTGTGAAGAATATCCTTAGATGAGATTAGTTACAGCTAGGTTGTGAGTTATCTTTGTGTATTCTTATCATTTATCATCAGAGACTTGTAATTGTATTATAAGGATTAATGCCACGTTTGATCCCTGTGTTGCCCCTAGATTTTGGATTTCATCCCTGGGTTGAGATTCGATCGTTTTTCATCCCTCTGTTGTCTCCGTTTTAAAGGGTTTTGGTTCGAGTCCCCGGAATCCGATGCCACGTCAGCGAAATTGGGTCCACTTGGTAGGACCAACCAAAAGCCCACCCAGACCGACTCGGACCCATTCGTTCTCCCCAACATGATTTTTGTGTCTCAAGAATACCCCTCCTCTTACCTTGCCTTGATCAAACCACATGTGTCCATTTAATGATGTGTATATCTCTTTTCTTTATTAAATTCATTAATAGTATTAATTAATTTTTAATTTCATTCATTACCATAAAAAATGCTAATTTTATTAATTTGGGAAAAAATGATTGTATTCTCATTACCCAAAATTACGGTTTGATGTATACCCCAATTTAATGAATTTTATATCTCTTTTATTTATTAAATTCATTAATGGTGTCCACTAAATTCTAATTTTATGGTAAAAATGAATATATTTTCGTTACCTGAAATTATATTCTAAATAATTCTCACTCCAATTATTTTATTTCTATATAAAAATTATTTTTACCCACCAATTTATTTATTTAAACATATAAATCATTTTTACACAAGTGGGGAAAAAGAACACATGTTATTAGGGGTTTTTTTTTATGCTGACGATGGTATTTATTAAATTCAAACATATGTACATGACAGCATTAGATCAGAGTCAATCTAACACGCAAGGAAATACAACAATATAGAAGCAATCAACACAAATACAAGACCAAAATTACATGGTTGAGACAAATAAATCAGTCCGAAGAGGCCCAGCAGGGGCTTGAAGCAGCTTCGAGTCACGATATGGACCTTTCCAGTTTTTTATGGTTTCAGCATTTCAGATGACACAGGAAACACCATAAGGAAACTGGGGCTACAAAGATTTAATCCAAAGTGTTGCTGAAACCAGGATGACTTTCTTATTAAAACAAATCCACAATCTAGCAAAGAAAACAAGAACAAAAAGATCATGACTTTACTTCTCCACCACCTCGCCGTTAAAAACCACCACTACAACAACCCCAATCCCAAGCCCAACCAGGACCCCAACCCAACCCAACCTTCACCATCCCCTCCCTCTTCCTTGATTTCGCCTCCACCGTCTGATGTACATGAAATATGCATAGTTTTAAGCATGATTTTAGATATATTCGCTCTCATTTTGTCATGATCATATGCCTTGTTATGCATTATTTCATTATATTCCTTTAAATTCCATCCCTTACTGTATGATTAGTGATTCCAGGTATATTTTGAAGAATTTTAGAGGATTCTGCTGAAGGATTCGAAGAAACAGCCTCTGCACACCCTGAGCCTATTTCAGGATTTCCAGAGCCTGTTGTTCATTGCAGAATCAACAAAAGGCCGCGAATCCTCCTCCCTCCAACTACCAGTTATCCTCAGGATTCTGCTATCGCTGCCTTGATCCACAAAGCCTCTATGCCACCACGCCGATCGCAAGGGGTGCTGGAATCAATTGCAAGGGAAAATCGAGAAAGATTACCAGAAATGCGAAGAACAAAGTGTAAAATTCAGCCACTTGCAGAACTTTTAACCCTGCAATCATGACCTGAGCGTTTCAGAAGACTTTCTGTATGGGAAAGAGGGGATAATCATTACACCCAAAGAATATTGTAATTAAAGAACTATTGTCCTTCCCAAAAGTCTTATAAAACCTGCAGATCTGAAGAATTCAGCCTCGGCACACCTCCCATGGCGCCTTATCCTGAGAGTCATGATGGACAACTGAAATTCAACTTGCCCAACTCCCATACCTTCCATCAAGTAGGAGAAGAGAGAAGAAGAGGATTCGCGCCTATAAATAGGAAGAAGGAAAAAGAACTGGGCATCGACTAATCCATCGATCAAGACAGCAAAGAAATTGCAGAAGATTAAGAACAGAGGCAAAAACCTAGTTTCAAGGGGCGCACACGATTCTGTAGCTTTTCCAGCAGAAATCTTGTTGCCCCTAGCCTCCAAGTTGTTAGCAACCCGATGCTTTTCTTTGTTTTTGTTGTTTTCGTAATTCTGAGCATGAATTAAACAACCCCTCTTAGGTTGAAGGGGTGAACATGTCTCTGATTTTATTGTAATAAATTGCTCATCTTATGCTCTTAACCCGTTTTTCTTGTTTTGGTTGTTGCACACTTGATACATGTTTGAGTTCTGGCCAAACCCTTGCATGATGATAGGTAGCTAGGTGAAGGACCGAAAGGAGAAGCCATAGTTACTGGAACCACAACAACCTACCCTTAGTTTCTGGCTTTTGATTGGAGTTAGGAACTAATTGAGGAATTAGTCTCAGCACCAATCTTAATCCCCTTGGTTTGACCGATGCGAAAGCATTAGGAAGAGTGAGAATCTTGGGAGGAACCTGTGAGTGAAAACAAGTAGGTTCAATATAGGTTGAGAGCACCTGCAAGAACTAATCTTGTAATCGATGTTGTGTTGTCGACAGGCTCAGCACAGGCTCAGTCTGTTGCAGCACAGTCGAGAAAATATTACCATTTTAATCTGATTCTTGATTGACTACTGAGAAGCCTATTTTTAATCAAGTAGTAGCTTGGTGAAGGACCGAAAGGAGAAGCCAGGTGTACTAGATCAACAATAGTCAGCCTTCACTCCCTAGCCGTACGAAAGAAAATAGGGAGAGACTGTGGGTACTTAGCACCAACACTAAACTTCACCCCTAAGTGGACGTCTACTCTAGTGATAGGGGGTAGATGGAAGCTTGGGGAACTATCAATAAGATCGAAAGCCGTTGGTAGTATACTAGGTTGGGAACCCCTTCAAGACATCTTATTAACACAGGCCGTCAAACAGGCTCAGCCTATTGTGAGGCTGTTGTGCAATTTAAAGCATGAAACAGGACATGTGAACCTCAGACACCTAAGACTTCACTTAATCTGATCTTTTCCTATTTCAACACTACTGTTACTTTTACTTTCTTGCTTATTTTATATTTCAATAGCATTCACCCAAAATTTATGCCTTGTTTTTTTAAGCCTAATTTGTCTATTTGAAGGTAACAGGCTCAACCCAGTCCCTGTGGATACGACCTTGATAGTAATACAACAACCCTGTGCACCGTCCACCAAATCCTCGATTTCTTTAACCTTTTATTATCAATTAATTACACAAAAAAAGAACAAAGAGCAAAATGCATCAAGCAACTTCGATCTGTACTTGAGAATCGATGAAGATCTGCAAGTGAGAATAAAAGAAACATGAAGAGACAAGTAATTTATTTCATAGTGCAAATAAATTCCAATATGCAAAAACACATATGCTACAAGAACAATAATGAATGGAGTATGATAAGTCCTTATTTGCCACATAAGAACCAAACTTGCTGCAAATAAAAAAAACTGGAGGAAAAGAACAAAGAAGAGTAGATGAAGTATTAAACCAAAAGGGAGAAGACATAGGAATATGGGCTAGGGCTGATACTGATACCTAGCCTACTTCCACTGTAATTGCTATTTGAAAGTGTGAATATATATCATCCAGATTAAAAAGAAAAAGAAATCCAACGGATTATCAACCGCACAATAGAGTTGAAAAAGATTAGAGTTAAAGAGAGAAAAACTAGATTGTTCAAATAGAGTTAAAGATGAGAACTAATTCTCCTGAGGGAGAAAAACTAGATTGTTCGAGGCTTGATGGATTGTACGCTTTGTTTGTGGGGGATTTATCTTCGGTCCAGCACGGTGGCATGGTGGTGGATCTATTTCAGTAGATGGGAGGCGGCGTGTTCACCTTCGCTCGCCGCGGCGATCGAGTTTGGTGGTGGCACTGTTAGTAGTGGTAGTGGCTATTTATAGATGTGTTGTCAATTTTGAATATGGTGGCTAGGGTTTGTAATTGGGGGTTTTGGTGTTTGAATAAAAAAATATAAATAGAGTGAAAGAGGGTGTCGGGAGAAGATAAGAAAAAAAAAAGAAATTTAATTCTACAAAACCAGAAACAACGTGTTTTGGTTGTCTTTCAATTTTTTAATAAAATCTCCTTTTATTGTGAAACAGTGTGTTTTGAAAAGTCCCATGCTTTATAAGAGGAGGGGTATTTTTGAGACAAGAAACTTATGTTGGGGGTGATCCAGGTGAATGAACGGGTCCGGGTCGGTCTGAGTGGGTTTTTGGTTGGCCCTGATAAGTGGGCCCAATTTTGCTGACGTGGCATCGAAAAAGTTGCCACGTCAGCAAAAATCGCTGGATTCCGGCGACTCAAACCAAAACATGTAAAACGAAGGCAACAGAGGGATGAAAAACAACGAGTCTCAACAAACGGAAGAAATCCAAAATCTAAGGGCAACACAGGGATCAAATGTGGCATTAGTCCGTATTATAACGCAAACATCCTCAATATAAATACTCACAACATAGGCTAAACGTTATGCGTAGCTTGATTATAGTTCTTCATACCTTGTGTTCTTATATGGTAGTGGAGCATCTTGCTTAACTGCCATAATATTATTGTTTTTCTCGTTCTTCCCTTTGCATAATGACATCCAACCCCAAACACACTAAGATTTCCCCTTCAGAGTCTTGTTCCAAGGGTACTGTTACTAGTGGCAAGGTTGTAGACACTCACTCTGTCCCCTCTGATGTCTCTGCTCATTGTTTGTCCCAGGCCCATCGTTATATTTCAATTAAGCTTACTGAAAAAAATTATGTGTTATAGCATGCCCAAATGGAGCCATTTCTTGTCTAGTAAGGAGTCATGGGCTATATCGACTGTTCCATTCCTTGCTCTGTGCCATTCATGTCTTTGTCTACTGATGATGGTGCACTCATGTCCTAATCCAGCGGATCAACACTGGATTCAGCAGGATAGTCTGATTTTGAGTGCAATTTTATCCTTTGTTACTATTGATGTGTTCTCCATAGTGGTGAACAAAAAGACTGCTAACGATGCTTGGGATGCTTTGGAAGAGATTCTGGCTTCACCGAATAACACAAGGGTTATGATAATCCATATGGCTTTACAGCGCCTAGAACAACAGAGTGATGAACCAGTGTTGCGATATCTTCATCCTGCAAAACGACTTGCTGATGAGATGACTGTGTCTTGTAAGCCTCTCTCCACTAATGATTTCAATATCTATTTTTCTCGTGGGCTGAAGGCAGAATATAAACCCTTGGTTGCTTCTCTTCAAACTCGTCGTGAGTCAGTTATGTTTTCTGAACACCAAATTTTACTCATGAGTCATGAATTTATTTATGATGATTTATTAAAGGACGTTCGTATTGATAGTTAAGCTCCTTCCCCATAGGTTGCTCCCCCACCCGGTGCCAATGTTGTTCAACATACTGGGTTCAATGATTGGAATCGAACTCACAACAAACCTAATTACCGAGGTCGTGGCAACACCAATATGCACCAGTCCTATTCGCTACCACCATCACCATACGGACCTCGGATTCAGTGTTAGATCTGCGGTCGTTTCGGCCATGGAGCCTTTCAATGTTTTAGTCGGCACACTCCACCACCTAGTATGCATCCAGTCCATTCTGTTCCTGTCACACCTGATATGAGTCATCTTCATACCTGTGAGGATTATCAGAGACAAGACTCTGTTCAAGTCGGTAATGGTGCTCATCTTCCGATAGGGGGTATTGGCTCTCAAGCCTTATCTTCTAATCCTTCTCGGTTACACTTCTTAGATGTATTACATGTTCTTGTTGTTACAAATTCTCTTTTGTTTGTCTAGAAGTTCACTCATGACAATAAGGTTTTCTTTGAATTCCATCCTGATTATTTCTTGGTTAAGGACTAGGTTACCAAAACAACCCTTCTTCAAGGCTCGAGCATTGGCGGTCTTTATGCCTTGTATCCTCCTAGTAAGCGTGGTTGAATGGAGGCACATCTTCCTGCGCATGCTGATCCTCTTATGTGGCAGAGGAGGCTGGGACACCCTCATCCAGAGTTCAACAAGAAATTCTTCTTCAGGTTTCTCTTCCATTTTCGAGTCAGAGTCTTCCTTGTAGTCATTGTCTAATGGGTAAAATGTCTAGACAAGACTTTTCAATAAGTGGTAATCGTGGCACACGTCCATTAGAATTATTATTTAGTGGTGTTTAGGGTCCCTCACCGTCGTCAAGTTGTGATGGTCATAGTTATTATCTCCTTATTGTTGATGATTTTAGCAAGTTTCTTTAGTATTCCCAATAAAGTTGAAGTCTGTTTTTCATATTTTACCTACTTTTGTAAACATGTTGAACAACAATTTGGAACAAAAATTAAAATGGTTCAAGTAGACTGGGGTGGAGAATGTAAACTCACAGCCTATTTTCACTACCATGGCATTCATCATCGCGTTATGCATCCTCACACATGAACAACAGGGATCTGTTGAGAGGCATCACCGACATGTGGTTGAAACAGGTCTTACTCTATTGGCAACAACCAATGTTTCCCAAAAATTCTGGCATTTTGTATTTGAGGCAGCCACTTATTCAATTAATCGTTTCCCAACTTCGATAACAAAAATTTGTGTCCATATCAGCTTCTTTTTTGTTGCACTCCTGACTATTTAGTGCTGCGAGTTTTTGGGAGTCTTTGCTTTCCTTACTGATGTCCTTACAACCATCATAAGATTGATTACAGTTCCGCTCCTTGTGTCTTTTTGGGGTATAGCAGTTCTCATGTAGGGTATCGTATGCTATGATTACAAAAAATAAACGATTTTATCTCGCTCATCTTGTCAAGTTTCATGAAGAAGTTGTTCCATTTTCTACTTTCTCTTTGTCTGCTTTTGTGACACAAGGTCCGACTGCCAATCCCACTTTGACTCTTGTGCCACTTCAAGTCTTTTTTTCTCAACACTCTAGCAAGGTACGTCTCTATCTCTATCACCTCCTCCTCCTTTATCTACACCAACACCAGCGTCCAAACCTACTATTCCACCACAACTGTCTCAGCTTGTGTTGTTGCATCTCCAATTCCTTCTTCTCTTACTCCTATTTCATTCCAATTAGATACTACTCCACCACAACCATCCCAGCATATGTCTGTTGCATATCCCTCTCCCTCGCCAGCCCTGCCAATTCCTCATCATCCAATGCAACTTCGACAATCTCGTCGCCCACCTAAAAGATATACACCATCCTCTCATCTTGTTATTAATACACCACCAACAATCAAACCCACATCTTTTTCTGAGACACATATATACAAGGTTTGGTGTCAAGCCATGTTAGAGGAGATGAATGCTCTCATTTAAAACCAGACCTAAGTTCTTGTTCCTTATTATTCTTGTATGAATTTGGTTGGTTGTAAGTGGGTTTACAGGATTAAACGGAAGTCTGATTAAAGTGTTGAATGGTACAAGGCATAATTGGTTGCCAAAGGCTTCCATCAACGGGAGGAGTTGGATTACACAAAAACATTTAGTCCCGTGGTTAAACTAGTGACCATTCAGTTTATTCTTTCCTTAGCCTTGACTCATGGATGCATTGTTAACTAATTGGATTTCCGCAATGCATTCTTGCATGGTCATCTTCACGAGTAGGTTTATATGGTTCGGCCGTTGGGGTTTGTCGACAAGGAGCATCCTCATCACGTTTGCCTGCTGAAAAAGTTGCTCTATGGCCTTAAACAAGCACCTCCGGCCTCGTACTCTTGGCCAAGTACCTTTCTTATTGTTCATGGATTCCACGTTTCCAATTTTTATTCTTATTTGCTTACATATTCTCACAATAATGTGCTTGTTTGTTTCTTGGTATATGTGGATGATGTAATGTTCACTAGCAAGAGTCCTGTTTTTGTTCATACTTAGGTGTAGACTTTGAGCACCGAATTTGCCTTACTTGACAAGGGGTCTCCTTCTCTTTTCCTTGGACTTGAGGTTACTAAAAAATCATCTGGTATTCCTAACCCAGGAGAAGGACACTCGAGTGTTGATAAAAAAGGCCGGTATGGAGAACGACAAGTTTGTACTCACTCCTGCTGCTACTACCTCAGTTCTCCGCAAGAATCAGGGTGAATCACTTTATGATGTTACACAATACTACCATCTTCATGGTTCTCTTCAATATCTTGCTATAACTCGTCCTGATATTGCTTATTCAGTGAGTAAGGTTAGTCAATTTTTGCACACCCGGACTAAAGAACATCTTATGGAATTCAAAAGGATCCTCAGAGATCTTGCACACATGCCTGTGAACACCCAAATTTGAACCTCTCATATTTTATTAATTTAGACTTTTAAAGTATTTTAAACCCAATGAGACGATTTAATTATGGGTTAGAAATACATATAGAGTTTGGATTAATAAAGTATGACATTTTATTAATTTGGACTTTAATTGTGTTTTGACTCAATTTTATTGAGATGATTTTATTTTGGGCCAAAATGCATTTGGAGTTTAATTTGAAAAAATATGGACCCTGCAGGAGTAATTGGCACATAAATATATTTACTGCCAGCCTAATTTTAACTCTGATTTTTGTAAAAATTAAAATTAAATTATTCTTTATATAGTATGTGTAATTATGGTAAGAAAGTGTATGGAAAAAGAGTTATTAGGGTGTACTAATACTATATGGAAGATTTGTGTGAGTGATCATTAATTTAGGAGCAAATCCTAATTAGACAACCTATTTAATTGGGCGTGGAAATCAAGCAAGATCAAAATTAATGAGAATCGGGGATAAAAAAAAAGGCAAGAATGAGCAAACCGGGAAACGGGCCGAACAGTTATCAATTGATGACCACCAACCCCGGCGGTCATATAAGGAAGACCGCCGCCACATGGCAATCATGACGACAAGACCGCCCTTGGCTGGCGGTCTTGTGGCACAATCTTAACTTTTTTGGTTATTTTTTCTCATTAATTCGATTCTGCACATTTATGGTTGATTATTCAGCAAGAACTCTGCTCATTAATAGGTCCACAATCTCACTCTCTGAACACTATAAATAGACCCCCCTATTCACATTTGAAGGCACCAATTGCTAGTGTAGAAAACGGATTTTTTACTGGGGTATGGAAGTAAATTCCTCTTGGCATGCTTGGGGATTCTTTGGATGCCCGAAGGACATGATGTCTATGCCCGGAGCATCTGCAAGACTAACAAGAAGGTCCCGGGGTAGTCTAGGGCTGTGACCCTGGGAGGACCTCCGATGCCTAAGTTAGCAAAGGGGATTTTTCTCAATTAATTTAAGAGAATATATGGAGAGAGAGTTTTGAGAGTGGAGAATTGTATTCTCTAGATAGAATTTCCTTGTGGAGAGTAGATTTTCTCCAAGAAGAAATTAGTGTGTTGAAACTCTTATCTTGCACCTTTTTTATTGTGGTTTTGGTGGGTGGAGCATTTATTCTGGATGTCCCTTCAACGTTTCTCACATTTTCCATGTGACAAAATAGGTAGCTGGACCTGGTCCTGTGCCTTTGTATTGGACCTGGTCTTAGACTCCTATATTGGGCCTAGGCCTGGTCCTGAATTTTGTCTCAATTGGGCCTTTAGACCTTGATTGGTTTATTTCATTCCTCATCACAAGCCCCTAACTCTAAGGGATGTTGTGCAACAATTTTCCTTAGAGTTTATTACATCCAAGGTGTGCTTTGTTTTTTTTTTTTGTCGCCGTTAGGTATTAAACCGCTTTATTTGGAAAATTCAACATGAGCTCCAACGTATCGATTTTGACCTATGAGCTTATTGAATTTTTGGCTATAAGCTCATTGTAAGACCAATGTGGAACTAGCTCGAATTTCAATTTGCTAAAATTGAGAGCTCAAAGCCCCCTGTGTAAGTGATCCTCTTATAAGACAGAGGTGGACTTTTCTAGAGCTCATGTGGTGCGCTTTTCAGCTTCTACACTTTTCTTTTGGACCTCAGAGGCCTCTCTTAAATTTGTATAAAGCACCCATTATTTACTTATAATGGGATTTTTTGCTTTGTTGTTGTCTCATGGAAGTCTTTTTTTCTGGACCTGAGATGTGTATCCTTTGCTACCTCTGACATGAAGAGGTCCTTTACATGAAGGCACCATCGACATATGGAGGGGACCTGATATATAGAGGACCTCCGAAAGTGGGTGCCTTCTTCATGGTACAAAGAGGATCTTAGCATGCGGTACCTTCTTTTTATGTTTCTTGATATGCGATCTTATTTTTTTGGACTAGTTAGCCTTGGTCGTCTTTCTCTCTCTCTCTCTTTCCCTCTTTTTTGAGTATGGGACTTACTTGGGCTATCATGCCTCAGTCGTCTTTCAAGATGCGATCTATTCTTTAGATCGTCTTTTCCTGTGCGATCTCTTAGATCGTATTTTAGTGTACGATCTCTTAGATCGTCCTATTTCTTTTTGCGACTAGGACCAGCTATATGGCCTTTCATCGTCTTACTTTGTGACCAATATAGACTGCATGGCCTGTAGTCGTTTTTTTTGAATGTGGGTTGTTCCCAATAAGTGAAAGTCCTTGGTTTGTTGCTTGGGACTTTCGGGCTTCTGATTTCTTCAAGGACTTCTATTTACAAGATCCTAAGGGACCTTTAGGTCTTGAAGGACCTTATTCCATGGGTCGTGAGGCTTTTGAATTTCAAAGATGGTCTGAATGAGACTTTCGAGACCTCTGATCCTCAAGGTTTTTAAGGATCTTTGTATAGAGTGGCCCCCTTTAGCTAGGATCTTCGCTTTTGGAGTCCTTAAAGACCTTTAGAGATCTCCGCTTTTTAGGGTTTGTTTGAACACCACCTTTCAAGACCTTTAATTTTCAAGGCCTTTAGAGTTTTTCCGGAACCTGATTCAAGGTCTTTGTGGACCTCGAGACCTCTGATTTTTAAGGTCAAGGATCTTAATTTTAGAGGTCGTAGAGGACTGTGGCTTAAGAGCTTTTTTGGGACCTGATGTCTTTGTGGATCTCGAAACCTCTGATTTCTAAGGTCAGGGATCTTAAATTTTGAGGTTCTTGAGGACTGTGGCCTATGGGCTTTGGGACTTTTGAGTTTTAAGGTCTTCAGAGATCTTGGGATCTCACTTCTTCAAAGTTTTTTGGGGATCTCGGGACCGTTGATTTTCAAGGTAAAAAATTCTGATTTCAGAGGTCTCTAAGGACCATTTCTTGGGGACATGTTTCTAAAAGAGTCTCATTTAGATCGTGGACCTTCTTTTTAGAGGTCTTTAAGGAGCATAGCTTGGGCCCTTTTGGTGCCTGTTTTGACTCAAGGTCTTTGGGGTTTTAGAATTCTTGACTTTCAAGATCTTTATGGATCTCCTTTGGGGACCCTTTCTTGGGAAGGTCTCCTTCTTCAGGGCTCTTGATGGAGATTCTAAACCAGAGAATAGTTGTGTTTGTTGTTATGCATTGCATAGACAAGCCTGCAACTTTGTAGTGCATGTGTTAGATCGCGTCTTTGTATCGCTCACCTGAGAGTGAGTGCGCGGGTTCGGCCGCGACTTTGGGAAGTACATGCATGACCCCAACTTATGAGTATGCGGTTTGTGCCCGGACTTTGGATGTCTGACTGGCAGTATTTAGTAGGTTACTACTGCCAGCTCTTATACCTTGGAAAGAGAGCTTTTGACCTTCCATTGAGAACTTTCCTTTTCAGGTCCTCTCTTAGAGGCACTTAGTTTGGAGGATCTCAACCTTCCGAACCTTCTATTGATAACATCTAAATGTTAGTGTTTTTATGATGGTTTTGAATGGCTTTTGCTATGTATTCTTGGTCGATTATGTGTATAATCTTTATATTATTATGTATTTTCATGCATTGTGTCAATTAGTACTTCAATTTTGCTGATTAAGTATTTTTAGCAGGAATTTTAACGTTTTTATTGAATAATGGAAGCTTTTTAGCCAAGTTTGGAAACCAGGCCCAATTTAGGAAACTTTTTGTAGTGAGCACAACCGACTATTTTGATGATTTCGAAAGTTCTAGGCATGAAAATTAAGTGAGACTAATTGGAGATGAAACTAGACTTCTAGAGCTTTCTATGCATTAAATTTCATAATTTTTGGACGTGTCTACAAGGAGAAATAATTATTTTAATCCAGCCCAGGATGCAGAATTTTTTGTGCCGACCTAGGACCAGTGTTTCGGCGATATCTTGAGCTACAGAAGTCCAATTGAAGAGTTCTATTTATGGAAAGAAAGGTGCGAGAATTACCTGGAACTTTGTAGAAGAGCCCAACGCCCGGTTCGAACATCGTCTAGGAGTTAAGTGGCGTACAATTTTTGTGTCAGAAAACAGGCAAAAGTCCAACTTGGAGTGCAAGTCAAGGAATTCAATTTCCATTCAAAGTAGGAGTACCCCACCGACTTCCAGCAGCTAAAGATAGTATAAGAGGACCCCCTAGGTCGACATATTGTGGAGGCAGAAGTCAGAGGGCAAAGCTCTGCTGAATTGGTTAGTTATTAGGTCACACACACTAGTAGGGTTAGGGTTTTCACTCTTTTGGATCCTCTAGGTGGTGCCGAATTTCTCATCCAATTTCAAAGGTTATTCCCCACAACAATTCAATGTGTTTCCAGCAAGAATTGGAGGTTCAAAGTCACAGAATCACCAGTCCAATTGCAGCAGAAGTCGTCACTAGAGGAGCACAAGTCGACGCCATCATCACCAACACAAATTGGCTACCCGACTTCACTACTCTCTCTTTTATTCGATTTTCTTTCTGTTTAATTGTTTACATGATGAATTCTTATGAGATTTTGTTGATTTGCTATTTTATTATGATGAACTAATTCTCTAATCTAGGATTAAGGATGTAGCCAATTACTTCTATGGTTTTATTATATATGAATTGATGTTTATTCAATTGATTGTGTTGATTGTTCAATCTATGTGTGCCGAATTTATTATCTACTTTGGATTGATTCTTGTTGATTGCAACATGCGAGAGCTACATGATTTATATGATGATACCTAGAAGAACATAGATTGATTGATGCTAAAATATGCGAGAGCTGATAGTTTCTTAGGGCTTGATTGATTGTTTTGTGCTTAATGAGTTTAGTATTGATGCTAGGCTATGCGAGAGCTAGGTAGTAATCTTTGCTGAATATTTGATTCAACATGCGAGAGCTGAGGATTAAGACATTAGAAATAATTGCCCACAATCACACATCAACATAGATATCGATTCCATGTATAATAAACCTAGATAGTAATTGTGTGAACCCCGATTTCCTAGATTGCTTTAGATATTGATAGAACTTCACTTTAGATTAAGTCTGCGATTTTATTTCTTTTTATTTGTTAGTTTCGACATCACCCTACACCATCTTTTATTTAATTTTCCTAGATAATCATAAGTTGTGACATTAGGTAGTACTTATTTCCCTTGTTCCGTGGATCGACCTTGATTAGACTACTACACTACATAGTACGCTGTGCGCTTGTAGTTAACAATCGTTGCGTTTACTCGTGAGTTATTTGTGTGTCGTGTTGTGAATTGATCAAGAATTATAAATTTGGGAAAGTCACGAGTAAGTAAAATGCATCAAGCTTTTCTGGCGCCGTTGCCGGGAACAAACGGTTTTAATACTTTTGAGATTGCAGCTAGATTACTTTAGATTTTATTTTTCAAATTAGTTTTTTTTATTTCTTTTTATTTTATTTAGTCAATTTTTGTTATTCTTTTTTATACAGTGTTGTCAATTTTGGTTGATGCCCAAGACGAGACGCTGTGCTTCATCGAGTCCAATTCCTGAGATCAATCCGGGGATCGAGAGAACATTACACAAGCAGCTACACGCGAACAAGCGAAAGCAGAAGCAAGTTATAGAGTCTGTGGAGTTTCTTCAAGACACTGAAATAGAAGAGGAAGTAGAAGTTGTAACAAATAATTTCGAGACAGTCATCATGGCAGAAGAAGGAAACAAGACATTGCGTGCAACACCAAGTTTGGATATCGTGCAGTCGAGCATTGCAAGGCTAGCGATCAATGCCAACAATTTCGAACTGAAGACAACACTCATTCACATGGTGCAACAGGAACAATTTGGAGGCTTGGATAATGAGGACCCAAATCAACATCTACAGACGTTTACAGAGATTTGTGATTTGATCAAGATCAATAGGGCGACTGATGATGCAATATGACTTCGTTTATTCTTGTTTTCTTTGTAAGGGAAGGCTAAGAGGTGGTTAAAGTCAGGAGCAGCTGGAACATACAAGACGTGGGAGAAGCTTTCAAAGGCTTTTCTTGCCAAATATTATCCACCTGATAAAGCAGCACGTATCCGGAGCAAGAATACATCATTCACTCAATTCGATGGAGAAAGTTTTTGTGAAGCATGGGAACATTACAAGGATCTTATTCACGGATTCCCACAAGATGGATTACCCGAATGGCTTGTAGTTCAATCGTTCTTTAATGGTTTAAATGAGCCTTTGCGCATGAGTTTGGATGCAGCTTCCGGAGGGGCACTCATGGCGCAAGCACCCGATGTGGCGTATCAGAAGTTGGAGACGATGGCGAGTAATAGTTAACAGAGCTCTTCACGATGAAACAACAAGCGAGTAGCTGGAATTCTAGAAGGGGAGACAGTGACAATGCTTAATTCGAAGCTAGATTCTTTGAGTTAGCAGGTGAAATCATGTGTTGCTGCTGTTATGCCGAGTTTAATTTGTGATAAATGTGCAGGTGCTGTGTTAGGAACAATAGACTTAAGCTAGAGGGGGGGGGGGTGAATAGCTTATGACCGAAAATTAAAAACTTTGCAGGAGATGAAGTGCGGAATTGAAAAATAGAAGGACACAAGCGATTTATCCTGGTTCACACACACTCTACTAGTGTGGCTAATCCAGCCCTTCAAGTCTCACTTGAAGATTTCACTATCTACGTTAAGCTTACGGGTGCTTAACAAACCGTTACAACCTAGGAATTCTAGTCACAAGAATCCTAAACCCTGAAAGTTCAAGTCACATGAACTTCAGCTCTCTTGCTTGAAGATACCTCACTTCAAGACTTTCCTAGGAATTCTAATCTCAAGAATCCTAGACTTGCTTAAGGATACCACACCTTAAGACTTCTCACACAAGAAGATATACCCTCTTCTTGTGAATCTAAACAAGGGAACTAACCTCCCTTAAGGTGTATGAATACACAATCACTCAGAACAAAAGACTCTCTCAAAGAGCAGGAATGAGTGTACAAATGAAGCTCTAAAAGGCAACTCTCAATCCTCAAAGGATATTGGCTCAATTAGGATTTGTAATGTATGTATGAATGAATAGCATGAATGTAGAGAGTTGATTAGCTTTGAAACACAGCTAAAAATGCTCAATTTATAGCTTTGAAAAGTTATAGAGTCGTTTGAAATCCACCCAAAAACAGCCTTAAACAAAACATAGTGGGTGCTGAAAAGTTGTCTGCTACAACGGCAGAACATCGATGTTTTGCATCTAAACATCGATGTTTTAGCCAACATTTTTAAATAATTGTTCCAACGGCTAGTAGAACATCGATGTTGCATTTTAGAACATCGATGTTTCCATACTCAACATCGATGTTCTTCAATTCAACATCGATGTTTTTTGGCTTCGCAAAAATATGATGGAAAAGGGTCTATGCCAGAACATCGATGTTGGAAAATGAAACATCGATGTTTTGTGAAACATCGATGTTGAATTGTCCAACATCGATGTTTTTTGGCTTCGGCAAAATTATGTTTCAAAGACAGTTTTCATGAACATCGATGTTGGATTGTAAACATCGATGTTTTGACCAACGGTCACAAGAACATCGATGTTTAGGATGCCAACATCGATGTTATTTTCCTACTGCCAAATTTTGGAAATCTTTGAAAAACAGAACATCGATGTTTGGTTTCAGAACATCGATGTTTTGGACTAAAAACACAACTTTGTGATTGAAATGATGCTATGAAATGCATGAGTAAAACTTGTTTTATTTTGAGCCAATGCCTAAGAGAAGTTGAGTGTTTTACCTTGTACAAATGGGTCCTAACTTCTCTTGCTCTTCTTGTACTTCAACTCTTGATCATATCTTCTCTTGAATTCTTGATCACTTTGGTTGAGCACTTGTTTGCTTGATTTCTTTTTGCTTCAAGGTTGTCATCAATTGAGCCAAGGTTTGTCATTATCAAAACTCTGAAATGAAACAAGGAGGCATGAGTTCTAACAATTTCCCCCTTTTTGATAATGACAAACAACTAGAAGTATATGCTAATGTTTATAACATAAAGATGATTCCCCCTATGTTTTACAAACTATAATTCCCCCTATCTTGTTGCATATACTTCTTCCTATCTTCCCCCTTTTGGCATTAGCAAAAAGAAATAGCAATGAGAAGAGGTTGGGAAGTGCTTATGTAAGAAATAAGTGGAGCTTTTGAAACATATTAGCTACACCTATACACTTCTATATGTGCCAAAATAAAGAAAGTTAGAAAGCTTAGCTGAACATCGATGTTGTGATACTCAACATCGATGTATTGAGACTTCTGCTCAAATTTTGAAGTTCTTCATCATCCCTTTGTTCCCCCTATCTTTTTGCCTAAATGAGGGGTACCTACAAAAACAACACTCATCCTTGCATTTCTACAAGAATTGATTAAGAACTTG
The DNA here is from genome assembly GCA_028386065.3 of Turnera subulata. NCBI lineage: Eukaryota > Viridiplantae > Streptophyta > Magnoliopsida > Malpighiales > Passifloraceae > Turnera > Turnera subulata. The sequence goes on along the minus strand of JAKUCV010001289.1, from coordinate 125,944 downwards.
GATGCTTCTTTGGTTATTTGCTTGGAGCATCCGCAATCAAGGTACCAAAGTACACTTGATGCCTTCAAGCATACCTGCAAAACAAATCAAAGGGATTTTGGTACCCAAATCTTTTTGGGTCCTTGGTGGTTAGGAACATAATAGTGATGAGCCTTATCTTGTGCCCAATGTCTATGCCTAGTAAAACATACCGGGGCAATGTGACCTATCCTATTACAATAGTGACAAGTAACGTTAGGATTGTGCATTCTTCTAGGTTGGTTATAGGTACCATATTGCCTATGTTCATGCAATCTATCATACTTGTCTTCCCTAGGTATAATCTTGTTTTCCCTAAATTGAGTCATATGTTTCCTAGGTTTAGTATATTGTAGCCTTTCATTTTTAGCGGTGCGTATGTGTGATCTTGCAACGTTAGCATTTGATCTACCATTGTAAGCATACATTTTAGCATAGTGAACTTTTCCACTACTTGCATTTGGTTTGGCATTTTGAGCATATGACCTTCTATGATGAATACATGATCTTGTGTCATGAACATGTGATCTAATATGATAAGTAGAAGATGAAGCATCATGTTTATGTGTCTTAGCATTAAGCACAGTAGGTTTGACATCATTTGACACATTAGATGCACCTAATCCTTCTTTTTGTGTTGGACTTCTTTGTTGTCCTAGAAGAAGATTAAGACTATCTCTACCATTAGTAAACTTCTCTAATGTATTCTTCAAATCATCAACTTGATGCTTAAGAGATTCATTCTCTTTTCCCAATTCAACACAAGAACATACATTTGAGGATATCTTCTCATTAAGTTCATTGCAAGACATATTAAGAGCATGCTTTTCTTTTCCAAGCTCATCAATTTTGCTTAACAACTCATCCTTATCATGTGATAATAATTCTACATTATTTTCTAGGGTCTTGTTCTGTTTCTTTAAGTTCTTATTAACATTTGAAACAGAAATGAATTTACTATACAATTCACTAAATGCATCTTGCAGCTCTTCAAATGTATAATCATCATTCGAATAGGAAGTACTTACCTCTTCCGGAGATTCTTCATTTGCCATGCAACAGAGGTTGACAGTTTCATCTTGCTTGCTGTCGGTTTCCTCATAGATGACTCCCAGCATTTCCCACATCTCCTTGGCCGTTGCGCAGTGCGAGATCATTTGATAGTCATTCGGATTGACTGCACATTGGAGCATGTGTATTGCCTTGGAGTGGTTTTCGATTCTTTGGATGTCATCTTCGTTGTACCCTGCTTCCGTCCTTGTCGGAACTTGAACGCCATTCTTTATCGTTAGCCAAGCTGCAAAGTTATTGGCTTGGATGAAGATTCTCATCCTTTCCTTCCAATATGCGTAATTTGTCCCGTCAAAGAATGGTGCACGGGTAGTGGATTGCCCTTCAGTGATTCCTGCATACAAAGCATTTGAACAAGCCATGGAAATTTACCTCTCAAACGGTTAAGTCTTTCAGAGAGTTAGGCTCCGCTACCAATTGTTAGAACAATAGCCCTTCGCTAGAGGGGGGGTGAATAGCGATAATCGAATAAAAACGAAATAAGCAGGAATTAAATGCGGAATTAAAAGAATGAAGGACACAAGCGATTTATCCTGGTTCACACACACTCTACTAGTGTGGCTAATCCAGCCCTTCAAGTCTCACTTGAAGATTTCACTATCTACGTTAAGCTTACGGGTGCTTAACAAACCGTTACAACCTAGGAATTCTAGTCACAAGAATCCTAAACCCTGAAAGTTCAAGTCACATGAACTTCAGCTCTCTTGCTTGAAGATACCTCACTTCAAGACTTCTCACACAAGAAGATATACCCCTCTTCTTATGAATCTAACCAAGGGAACTAACCTCCCTCAAGGTGTATAACAACACAATAATCACTCAAACAAGAGGTCTCTCTCAAAGAGCAGATGTGAGTGTACAAATGAAGCTCTAAAAGGCAACTCTCAAATCCTCAATAGGATATTGGCTCAACAAAGATTGATTTGAATGTATGAGATGAATGCATGTAAGTAGAGAGTTGATTCACTTTGAAACACAGCTAAAAATGCTCAATTTATAGCTTTGAAAAGTTATAGAGCCGTTTTAAATCCACCCAAAAACAGCCTTAAACAAAACATAGTGGGTGCTGAAAAGTTGTCTGCTACAACGGCAAAACATCGATGTTTTCACTTTAAACATCGATGTTTTAGCCAGCAATTTTAAATTATTGCTCCAACGGCTAGTAGAACATCGATGTTTGTCTGCGGAACATCGATGTTATCATTACAACATCGATGTTCTCTAAACCAACATCGATGTTTTTTGGCTTCGCAAAAATATGATGAAAAAGGGTCTATGCCAGAACATCGATGTTTGGAAATGAAACATCGATGTTTTGTGAAACATCGATGTTTAATTTTCCAACATCGATGTTTTTTGGCTTCGGCAAAATTTTGGGAAACCTTGAAGAAATCACAACATCGATGTTTTAATTACAACATCGATGTTTTGACCAACGGTCACAAGAACATCGATGTTTTATAATCCAACATCGATGTTTTAGAGCTACTGCCAATATTTTGAAAAACTTGAAAAACAGAACATCGATGTTTGCTTTCAGAACATCGATGTTTTGGACTAAAAACACAACTTTGTGATTGAAATGATGCTATGAAATGCATGAGTAAAACTTGTTTTATTTTGAGCCAATGCCTAAGAGAAGTTGAGTGTTTTACCCTGTACAAATGGGTCCTAACTTCTCTTGCTCTTCTTGTACTTCAACTCTTGATCATATCTTCTCTTGAATTCTTGATCACTTTGGTTGAGCACTTGTTTGCTTGATTTCTTTTTGCTTCAAGGTTGTCATCAATTGAGCCATGGTTTATCATTATCAAAACTCTGAAATGAAACAAGGAGGCATGAGTTCTAACATGCTGGACACAACACAATGAATTGTCCAACAGGAGACGACTTGACGATTGAGCAGGTGAAACACCTTCATCAATGCCAACAACAACGAGGACCCTACACCAACACATACAATCCGGAATGGAGGAATCATCCTAATTTCACATGGAGGGAGACCAACCCGATCCAGCAAGGCGGTTTTCAAAGGAACGATTATGGGTAGAAGAGTTCAAGCATGCAAATTCCGAAGAATCAAGACATGGATCTTACATCTATGATGAAAGCCATAATGGAGACTCAACGTATGCAAACAGAGATGATGCAAGGATTCAACAATCAGATGGAAAATATGGAGACTCACTCGAAGATGCTTGAGACGCAACTTGAGTAGCAAGCAGAGGCGATCATGAGGACACCAGGAAACCTACCGGGACACCCCACAGTTAATCTGAGGGAGCAAGTCAAAGCTGTAGCACTTAGAAGCGGCAAGCAATTAGATGATCCTTATCCACCTAAAGAAGATTAAGCCGACACCATCATTAAGCAAGAAGAAGAAGAAGAGCAACCGAAAGTAGAGAAGCAGTTACCTGAAAAGGGAGCAGAGAAAAAGAAGCAAGAGCAAGAGAAGTGGATTCCCAAGTGGAAGCTAGTGAAGTAGAAAAGAGAGAAACCGAAGGAGATGTGGCCTGAAGTCAAAGCTTATAAACCACCGGTTCCATTCCCTCAGCGACTTCAGCAGGGCAAAAAAGACGAACAATTCGGGAGATTTCTTGAACATTTAAAGAAATTGCATATTAATGTTCCATTTACTGAAGTAATTTCTCAAATTCTTGCTTATGCTAAGTTTCTCAAGAAAATTCTTTCCAGGAAAAGGAGGCTAGAAGATTACGAGACAGTGGCTTTGACGGAGGAGTGCAGTGCAATCCTGCAGAACAAGCTGCTGTCGAAACTGAAGGACCCTGGAAGTTTCTCTATTCCTTGCAATATTGGTTCTATGTGCATTGAGCGAGCTCTATGTGATTTGGGAGCCACTGTTAGCCTTATTCCAAAGCGAATTGCTGAGAAGCTAGACATTGGAGATATGAAGCCGACTACCATCTCTCTTCAGTTTGCGGATTGATCTGTCAAATATCCAGTGGGGATATTGGAGGATATTCCAATCAAGGTTGGGAAGATCTTTGTACCAGTCGATTTTGAGGTGCCCGACATGGAGATTGATTTTCAAATGCCGATTATTCTTGGGAGGCCGTTCTTAGCTACTGCTATAGCTCAAATTAATGTTCGTGATGGAAAGCTTACTTTGAGGATTGGGAATGAGAAAATCGAGTTCAATGTCATCCGTGCTACTGAAGGACCACTTGAAGAAGACAATTGTTTCTGAGTTGATTTTAATGTTGATGCCGTGAAGGAAGTGAGCAAAGTAGCAAGTAGTGACGATCCACTCTTGAACTGCTTGGTGACGAGTGGCACTACTGATGATGACGATATGGAGATTGCCCAAAGTGCAGAAATTTTACAATCCACGCCACCATTGGAAGCGACCGAAGAAAAGAGCTATGAAATGGTTGGAGAAGAGAAGAAAGATGATGTTTGGAGCGCGCCAAAGGTAGAGCTGAAACCATTACCATCTAAGCTACGGTATGCATTCTTAGGTCCCGACTCTACATATCCTGTTATCATTAATGCTGAGTTGAGTAATGTAGAGGAGGAGATGCTACTTGATGTGCTTAGAAAGCATAAAAAAGCTATTGGATATTCTGTTGAGGACTTGAAGGGAATTAGTCCTACATTCTACATGGATCGGATTTTGCTTGAGGAAGGTAGCAAACCGAGCATTGAAAGTCAAAGAAGGCTTAATGAGAATATGAAGGAAGTTGTGAAAAAGGAGATTCTTAAGCTTCTTGATGCAGGGATTATTTATCCGATTTCTGACAGTGAATGGGTAGCCCCAGTTCATATGGTACCAAAGAAAGGAGGAATGACAGTGGTCAAGAACAAGGATGACGAGTTGATTCCTACAAGGACTGCTACAGGATGGAGAATGTGTATTGATTATTGGAAGCTGAACAGTGCTACGCGCAAGGATCATTTTCCATTGCCGTTTATTGATCAAATGCTTGAGCGACTGGCTAAGCATTCTCATTATTGCTATTTGGACGGATATTCGGGATTCTTTCAGATACCTATTCACCCGAATGATCAAGAGAAGACGACGTTCACTTGTCCGTATGGAACTTTTGCTTATCGAAGGATGCCTTTTGGGCTATGCAACACACCAACCACTTTTCAGAGATGCATGATGGCAATTTTCTTTGACTACATAGAGAAGATTATGGAGGTTTTCATGGATGGTTTAATTGGAAAAAATACCATTTTATGGTACAAGATGGTATTTTGGTGCTATGGATTACTAACCTATTAAAGGTACATACAAGATGTGAGGGGACTAATTTGGTGCTTAATTGGAAAAAATACCATTTTATGGTACAAGATGGAATTGTTCTTGGACATTTAGTTTCCAAACGTGGGAATGAAGTAGACAAAGCCAAGATAGATGTGATAGAGACCTTACCTCCACCGAATTCAGTCAAGGTGATTCGCAGTTTTCTTGGACATGCCGGATTTTACAGAAGATTCATTAAGGATTTCTCAAAGGTAGCCAAACCTCTCACTAATCTCTTGAATAAAGATGTGCCTTTTGTCTTTGATGAACACTGTATGGAAGCATTTGACAAGCTCAAGAAGGAGCTGATTTCGGCACCCATCATTCAACCCCCTGATTATTCACTTCCGTTCGAGAATATGTGTGATGTAAGCGACTATGGTGTAGGCACAGTATTAGGACAACGCCGAGATGGGAAGATGCACGCCATTTACTATGCAAGCAAGACTCTAGGTGATGCTCAAGTTAATTATGCAACTATGGAGAAGTAGTTATTAGCTATTGTATTCGCAATTGATAAGTTCAGGAGTTACCTTTTGGGTTCCAAGGTGATTGTTCACACGAACCACGCTGCATTGAAGTATTTGCACAAGAAGAAAGATGCAAAACCACGACTTCTTCGATGGATTTTTATGTTGCAAGCATTCGACCTAAAAATCAAGGACAAGAAAGGAACGGAGAATTTAGTTGCTAATCATTTATCACGATTGCAATTGGAGAAAGACGAGAAGCAAGAAAAGAAGAAGCCGATCAATGACGCACTGTCGGACGATTACCTCGCCATGTCAATGCGATTTCCACAAAGAAACCTCCTTGGTTTGCCGAGTTCGTTGAATATCTATATCGCATGGGATACATTCCGAGGGACGAGAGGAATTATGATCATGTCCAGTATCAAGGCGATTTTCATGCGAGGCGATTCACCGATAAGCTTCATGATCCACCATAACCGCCCATCCATCCAGTCCAGCTAAGACGATAGTAAAGAAGCGCTATGTGGGAGGCAACCCACAATTTAAGGTAGTTTAGTGTTTTGAGTCTTTTATTTTTATTAATTTTTGTTTTTGTTTTTGAGTCTATGCAGATTGCAAGAAGAAGGAATTTTTCGAGGAGAAATCAACCACATTGGAAGGGTCAAGACGAATTCTTCATCAAATTAAATAGAGAAGCTTTTCTTAAACTCAAACTTTTACTTTTCTGCGTAATTTGTGTGAAGATTTGCTTGAGTGCTTTGTTGGATTTTATTTGTTTTGAAGCTTTCATACATTTAGCACTTACCCTTAGGTTCCGATGGCAAAAACTAGGCTAAATTAGAGGAGACAATTTTTAGGATTAGTTTTTAGGATTTTCTTTATTTTTCTAGCACCCTATGATTTTTCACTTTTTCATAATTCATTAAAAAAGATAAAAATCAAAACAATAGAAAAACACAAAAAAATCAAAAAAACAAAAATTTGGGATATGATATCCCGATTAGTGCACCATGGCGCAAAATGAGGACAATTAGCGCGCCCACGGGCTAGGAAAGGCACACCAACCCGCGCATCAGCACGCACCAAGACGCGCCAACGTGCAGGTCAGCGCGCACCCACCAGCCCGGCCGGACGCACCTACAGGCGCACCTAGACGCACCAAGGCGCACCTGGATGCACCAACCAGCGCACCCAAGGGCACACCCAGGCGCGCCAATCTGCACCAAAGGCGCACTGACCCGAGAGCAAGGAGACCAAGGACAGGCAACCGACTTTGATTTTAGGAGCAGCCCCTTTGCGATTTTTTTAGTCAGTCCTACACCCACAAAAAATATATAGGTTAGTATTCCTTTAGTTTTTAGGATTAGGATTTAGTTTTTATTTTTTTTTTAGGGATTTTCTAATCCTTGGAGAAATAGGATTCCTAGTATACACCCACTTTGAATACTAGTTTGAGGAGGATTCCTAGTACCCATAGGACTAGAAGTCGGCACCAACACCCCTTTTTCCACCGCCTCTAGAGCCTATAAATACACACCCATACCCCCTATTTTTCCACACCAAAACATTCAAGCTCTAGACATCCATACCCTAATGCCGATTATACGTCCCTAGCAACCATTAGGTTTTTCTTTGATTTTTTTTTTGTCTCCTACCCTCTCTAGCCCTAGTTCAAGATGACTTTTCCCGCAAACAACCCTTGCCGACCCAACTTCACCATCACCAACCCAACTTCACCATCACCGACCATACCCCGCGCTTTTTTTTTTTTAGAATCAAATTTGTTTCTCATTGCATAAACTGAGTTAGGGAGACCCTAACAAATGAGTACATTGGTAAAACCAATCAACAGCAAAGCATAAAGCTTTTACAAAAGACAAATTCAACTGGCACTAGAAGATGGAAAAAATTTAATACCCCAGTGGGAGTATAATTTTTGTAATTCTAAAGGAAGAGAGCGCGACTTGAGATTTTATAAACTGCAGAAGCGCAGCTTTAATTCACAGCAGATATCAGCAACAATTGCTTCTACAGAGCGCGAATGATGATTATGGAATCTAGCATTTCGTTCTCGCCACAAGTGATAAATGGATGCACACCAGGCTAACCTTAGAATTAGTGCCTTGATGTTCTTCTTCTGCAGGTGCTGCTTTGCCCAAAAAAATTCAAAATTCCAAGAGTGAACAACTCTATCCACATTACATAGTTTTAGCATTCGGGACCAAACATCAGCAGCAAACTGACATTCAAAGAATAAATGATATCGAGTTTCATCAACTTGAGAGCAAAGGAGACAATTTGCATCAGATAACACCCCCCAGGTTTGTAATCTTTTACGAGTAGAAAGCCGATCTAGGATAGCAAGCCATGAATAAAACTGTGTCTAGGGACAAAGCCAGCAGACCAAAGTAGTTTAAACCATGTAACTCTAGGCTTTAAAGATCGAATAGACTGCCAAGCACTTCGAACAGTGAAGTTACCAGAAGAAGATAAATTCCAACAAACAAGATCAGCATTAGAAGAAGGGAATTTGGAGTTCATTGCTTCCTGGTGTATCTGTGCAATGATAGGAATACGACAAGATGGCCAGCTCCAAGATTGCGCAGAAATTAGTTTGCAGACTTTGGCATTAATTGGAATTTTAGTCCTGGGGATTTGCACTGCAGGGAGTAGATCATGTAGAGGTCCCCGTGGGTGCCAATTGTCCCACCAAAAGAAAGTTCGCTCCCCATTACCAATAGAGTGCGTTATAGCATGTGCAAAAAGAGGTCTAAGCTTGAGTATCTTGCGAATACTCCAAGAGCAACTTGAAGGGATAGCTAAGCTCCAAATGCTCCGGCCTTTTAGAATGTAGAACGAGACCTAGGCTACCCAAAGAGAGCCAGCATACAACAGTAAATTTCAAAGATGGCGAGCTATGTTAGCTTGGTTCCAATCTTTCATCTTCTTCAAACCTAATCCACCTTCTTGCTTAGGTAAAGTAAGGTCTGCCCAGGCTACCTTAGCTTTCTTTGCATTGACAGAATTTCCAGACCATAAAAAAGCAGCACGCAAATGCTCAACTTCCTTGATAACTTTCGTTGGCAAGATAAAAATGCCAGTCCAATAATTTTGCATACTGCATAAAACAGACATTACCAGCTGCAACTTGCCAGCAAAAGAGAGGAATTTGGAGCTTCAAGAATGTATTCGGGCAGTGATTTTATCAATAAGAGGCTGGTAGTAGGAGTAAGTAAGTCGGCCAGAAATTAAAGGCACCCCAAGGTATCGCACAGGTAGTTTATCTTTTTTGAAGCCACATATACTCAAAAATTGTTGCTCCAAGTCCACAGGAACACCAGCTAGAAACACTTCACTTTTGGTTGGATTAAATTGAAGACCAGAAAAGTGATAGAACTCCTTGAATAAACTGGATATGGCAAAAGCAGCTTGCAAGCTTCCATCAGAAAACACCATCACGTCATCCGCAAAACATAGATAAGTAAGATGAACTTTAGAACACTTAGGATGATATGGAAGCACTCTATCATTTGCAGCTTTAGTGAGAAGACAAGAGAGCACTTCCATTGTGATTACAAACAAATAAGGCGAAAGAGGGTCGCCTTGTCTCATACCCTTACCGCCTAGGAAAAAACCACAGAGAGCACCATTTATAGAAACAGAAAACATGGCAGTTGAGAAACATGTCTTTAACCATTTAATAAACTGATCTGGTAACTTCATATCAGTGTGGACATTAATTAGAAAATTCCAGTCCATTGAATCAAATGCTTTCATAATATCTATTTTCATTGCACATCTGCTAGAGATATCCGGATTGTGGTAGTTGTGGACTAATTCATGTGCCAAAAGAATATTGTCCACAATACGTCGCCCAAGTATGAAGGCAGTTTGACTATTACTTATAAGGGATAAAAGACATTTCTGTAGTCTATTAGCAAGAATAGAAGAAATGCACTTATATAGTATTGTACAACACGCAATTGGCAGATGGTTGAGTTAATACCTTTTAATAATTTTCCAGTAGTAAAAAACTCCTGGAGAGCTTGTGTAACCTCCTCCCCAATAATTGGCCATGCTGCTTTAAAAAACTCTGAGGTGTATCCATCAGGTCCAAGGGACTTGTTAGCACCTAAGGAAAACATTGCTGTTTTGATTTCAGCTGGGGTGACGGCAGCTGAAGGCATACAAGAATCAGTCTCATATAGGAAATTCTGCAGTAGAGTTTGAAGATAAGAAACAAAAGGGGGGGTAACATCAATATTTCTCTGCCCCAAAAGATTAGAATAGAATTCAACAATAGCTGTCACAATCTGCAACGGATCAAGCAGCGTAGTCCCTTGAAGACTAGTAATAGAACGAATAAGGTTTCGTGCTTTTTTAACTTTCACCACGTTGTGAAAAAATCTGGTGTTTGAATCACCACATGAAAGCCATGACACCCGAGAACGCTGCCTCATAAATGATGAAACACCCGTGTCCCAATTTTACAAATAAAGTACTTAATCAAAAGGAATTTACCAAAATGCCCCTGAAACCCAGGACACGAAATCCAATACAAAAACATTATCCAAAAATCTTAATAAACCGAGAAGTCAAAGGAACAAAAACAAACCGGCTTAACAAGCCATAACTCAACCCGGCAACTAGCCGAAACATCATCAGGTGTCTAATCCCGGCATCACGCCGATAATGTAATCAAAATCAATAATGACAGCTCAACAAAATCCAATGCAGCGGAAGAAATTAACAAAGTAAAAACAAGAGAAGCAAAATGATATGCATGTCGACTCTATGGATCCAACCGGGAGATGAAGCACAGCTACCTGCTGGGATATCCACGTCCGTACTCCGGAAAGGAAGAGGGAGACTGCATGCTAACTAAGAGTCTGAAAAACAACGGTGGCGATTATGTGAGTCGCCTACTCAGTGAGCAGTATAAATCTAATTATGTAGGTGTGATACAAACACAAGTAAGCAAACACACAATAACCAGTACTAACTTGCCAACAACATACAAGCAATCAATTTATGGTTTACATCTGTTTGTGTGTTAAGTTTTATTATTATATTTATTATTCAGGGCCCCGTACTGTGTGCGTTGAGCTCGGCCCCGTCTCATGAGACAACCAGGGCAAAGCCCAAAATAACCAGGCATAAAGCCCAAATATCACCGTAGAGAGAGAGAGAGAGACAGAGAGAAAGAGGGAGGTAGAAAGGGGGAGGTAGAAGGATGGAGGTAGAAACCGGTCATCACAGACCCATATGCTAAACCGCATATACCATGCTATCCCGCATGCAAACCTGAGGGGTATCACTTCCCACCCGAACCAACCGGTCATCAGCACACAGTAGCCTATCTTCTACTGTACATTATTCTTGTTCATATTTATAAGTTCATGTGTGCCAAGAGTTGTGATTAACAGGGTTGTGTGAATTATTATCTCAATCAAACATCCGGGTCTCCAACCCACAGAACATCACACAAATCACCCAAAATCACTCCACATGTTATATTCCATAACAATCTAAAAAAGTAATGCTCATCCAGCAAATAGTAACACATAGGCACACAATACGGATCACAGCATGTTAGCAAACAGGGCATGCAACTCAAACAGACCAATCTAACAAGCACATGCATACAAACATAAAAAGACTTATAAAGTCACCTCAACGACGATTATCCTGTGGAGCTTTCCCCAAGACAGATCCTCCAGCTCCCGAGGTATTACCTGTGCCTGAATACTGGCACACACAATAATTACAAAACAATTACAATAAACCGTGCATGCATGATATTTATATGCTCAACTAAATAGAACTTGACCCAATCTACCCGGTTAAGTAATTCCAGGGTCTAAGCCCAAAAGGGTAACTCCAAAGAGATTGGGACCTAAGGTACTCCGGGCTTAAGCCCAACTAAGTCCACAAATAATTTTCCGGGCCTATGGCCCATTCATTATGTCCTTAAGGAGTTCCCGGGCCTAAAGCCCATCTAAGTCCAAAACCGAATCTCGGGCCTAAAGCCCATTATGAAGTTGGGCTTAAAGCCCGTTGCCCAAGTCCAAAGGTTATCAAATTAAGTCACAAAATCTCATTACCGGGCCTGGGCCCGTTTTAGACTAATTTCCATTTAAGAGTTTTACCCGAGCCCAAGTTACCGTCCTAAAGGCTCTACCCGCGTCGGACAAACCGGTCACAAACTACTCACTTTCCGCTCTCGGTTTCTACTATATAAAATACAATTAGTACAACCCAATTCAGAATAATTAATACATGCCATGAGTGTACAACAAGTTATACATCAAGGTAATACCGTTAAATGCCGGAACAAAAACCCGAGCCCTCGCCGGAAAATTCCCGAGCCTCGCCGGATTCCTGTCAACCTCGTCGGAGTTCACCCAAACTGCCAGAATCCAACAACAACAACATTCACTCCAAACCCACTACAGGCAACATCACGAATTAAAGGAAAAAGAAACGGACAGATTGGATTCTTACCCGAAACACTCGCTGCCCGGAACTACACACCGACCTGACACCCGAGCACCACCACCTGCATAACCGGCAATGACCCTACCACCAGCAGCAACCACAGATCCGCCAACACAACCAGCAACAGCCACGAACCCCACCACCGTCCAACAACAAACACAACCCGACGACCCACACACAAAACCCGATTAGAACAACCCCTCACTCGTCACCGGAACAAACCAAGTAAAGGAAAAGAGGAAAGGGAAGGACGGCAGCCTACCTAAGTAGTCGACGATGGCGACTCGAGCTTCGTCCTCGAGGTCTCCGCCACGGCCGACGCCTCGGAACTACCCTCTTCTCAACACCAAAAAACAACAATGGTGTGGGGCGTGTTTGAGGGAAGAGGATGAAGATGGTAGCGGCCGCGCGTGTTTGTGGAGAAAAGAGGATAAGGAAGAAAAGAAAAAGAGAGGGAGAGAGAGATGGAGAAGAGAGGTAGGCGGCAGACGAAGAAACAAAACGAAGGAATAGAAAAAGAAAGAAAAGAGGAGAAGAGAAAAGAGATGGGTTAGGGCTTGACCAGCCCGAGCTCAAAACGACGCCGTTTTGAGCTTGGGCGTGGTCAACCCGCCCTAAGTCAAACCCTTTTTTTTTTTTTGTAAAACCCCAATACGACGTAGTTTCAGTGAAACTACCTATAAGCCTAACTTCCAACTCCGAAACCCGATTAAACTCCAACGAAAGCCGTACCCGTCATACTATCGACTTAATTCCGATATAACCAAGGTAAAATAATTTATTTCCTAGTCCAAAAATCCGGAAATTCCTCAAGGGGTTAAAATTGGAATAAAAATTCCGACAATTCCAAAAAACAAATTATGAAAATCCGGGGCGTTACAGTTCCACCCCTCTTAATAAAAATTTCGTCCTCGAAATATAAGATACGCAATTCAGAACAGATGTGGATACTGCTCCCTCATATGGGACTCAACCTCCCAAGTAGCCTCATTAAGGGAATGACGGCTCCATCTAACCCGAACCATAGGAATGGTACGACTCCTCAACTGCCGCACCTCCTAAGCCAAAATCTCCACCGGCTCCTCAGCATAGGTCAAATCCTCAGAAACCTCCACCTCTGTCGGGGATACAACAAGACTAGGATCAGATCGATAACGCCTCAGCATCGAAACATGGAATACATCATGTATGCGCGACAGCTCCTCCGGTAAAGCCAACCTGTAGGCCAGCGGACCAATCCGCTCCATGATCTCATAAGGACCAATATAACGAGGGCTGAACTTGCCCTTCCTCCCAAACCGGATAACACCTCTCCAGGGAGCAACACGGTGGAAAACTCTGTCACCTACAATATACTCCATCTCCTGACGATGCTTATCAGCAAAACTCTTTTGCCAGTCCTGAGAAGCTCTCATGTACTGCTTAACCACCTTGATCTGATCAACAGTCTCCTAGACTAGGTCCGGACCAACCACCTGCCTCAGACCTTCCTCATCCCAACAGATCGGACTACGACACTTCCGCCCATACAAAGCCTCACAAGGCGCCATACCGATATTGGAGTGATACCCGTTGTTATAGGCAAACTCAACTAACGGTAATGTCTTATCCCAAATACCACTGAAGTTGAGCACACAAGCTCTAAGCATATCCTCTAGTGTCTGTATAGCCCTCTCTGACTGCCCATCGGTCTGCGGATGGAATGCAGTACTGAAATTCAGCTTAGTACCCAAAGCTAACTGTAAGCTCCTCCAGAAGTGGGAAGTAATCCTCAGATCCCTGTCCGACACAATGGATAGTGGAACTCCATCTAGACGGACAATACCCGAAACATACAACCTCGCCAGCTTATCCATTGTATCCGTCAGCTGAAAAGGTAGGAAATAAGCTGACTTGGTCAACCTGTCAACAATAACCCAGATGGCATCATGTCGACCCCGGGTCCTCGGTAACCCGATCACAAAGTCCATAGTGATATGCTCCCACTTCCACTAAGGAATAGTCAAAGTTCTCAACTTGCTGGCAGGAGCCTGATGCTCGGCTTTCACCTACTGACAAGTCATACAACGAGCCACAAACTCCGCAGCATCCTTCTTCATCCCGGGCCACCAATAATGACTCTTCAAGTTCTGGTACATCTTGGTGCTACCAGGATGCATAGCATATGGCGCATTATGCGCTTCATCCATGATCCATCTCCTCAAATCATCGACTTCCGGAACACACAACCGATCACCGGTCATCAAAGCACCATCCTCCCAGACATAGAAACTAGAACTCTCTCCACCGAGAGCCTTTTCCCGCAACTTTGCTAAATGAGGATCACCAAACTGCATCTCCATGATCTTATCCCGCAAGGTCAGCCAGATGCTCAAACTGGCAAGCAACGCCCCAGTAACATCCACCTCCAACTGTGCATCCAACGACTATAGCTCCACCAAGGAAGGCAAAGCATAAGAAACTGAGTTGTCATCCACAGAAGCCACTCTCTTCCTCAATGCATCTGCAACAACATTGGCCTTGGCCGGATGGTACTCAATAGTACAATCTTAGTCCTTCAGAAGCTCAATCCAACGTCTCTGCCTCATATTAAGCTCCCTTTGGGTCATGATGTACTTCAAACTCTTATGATCTGTGAAAATCTGACACTTCTCACTGTACAGATGGTGTCTCCAAATTTTCAGAGCAAAGACCACAGCAGCTAACTCCAGATCATGGGTCGGATAGTTCCTCTCGTGAGTTCTCAACTGCCTGGAGGCATAAGCAATCACCCGACCCTCCTACATCAAAACACATCCCATGCCCAAACCAGAAGCATCACTGAACACCGTGTACTCCACTTCGGGTCTCGGAACAGTCAAAACCGGTGCAGAAGTCAACCGACTCTTCAACTCCTCAAAACTCTTCTGACAACGGTCATCCCAAACAAAAGTACAGTCTTTCCTCAACAACTTAGTCATGGGACCCGCTATTAAGGAAAAACCCTCAATGAACCTCCGGTAGTAACCAACAAGTCCAAGAAAACTCCGTATCTCAGGTACATTCTTCGGTGGCTGCCAATCAATGACTGCCTTAATCTTGGCCGGTTCCACCTTAATGCCCTCATCGGACACAATATGCCCAAGAAACGCGACCTCATCAAACCAAAACTCACACTTGCTGAGCTTGGCATAGAGTTGTTCTTCTCTCAACCTCCGCAAAACCTGTCTCAAGTGGACCTCATGTTCGGCCTTACTACTCGAGTAGAACAGAATATCATCAATGAACACCACCACAAAACGGTCCAGAAATTCATGGAAGACCTGTTGCACCATACACATGAACACTGCCGGTGCATTCGTCAGCCCAAACGGAACAACCACAAACTCATAATGACCATACCGAGTGCGGAATGCTGTCTTCGGTATGTCTTGTTCTACAATCCGAACCTGATGGTAACCAGATCGCAAGTCAATCTTCGAGAAGACAGATGCACCCTGCAACTGATCGAACAAGTCATCGATCCTAAACAAAGGATACTTGTTCTTCACAGTCACCTTGTTCAACTGCCTATAGTCCACACACATCCGCATACTGCCATCCTTCTTCTTCACAAACAAGACCGGGGCACCCCCAAGGTGAGATGCTCGGTCTAATGAAACCCTTATCCAATAACTGCTCTAGTTGTTTTTTCAACTCCTAAAGTTCTATCGGAGCCATTCTATTGGGCGGTATAGAAATAGGTGCAACTTACGGTACCAAGTCAACTGTATACTCCACCTCCCGCTCCGGAGGCAACCCAGGTAGATCACAGGAAACTCCCGAACAATTGGAATATCCTCCACTCCAGGTACTGGTACCGAAGAATCAACCGCATGAGCTAGAAAAGCATCACAACCCTCTCGGATCATCCTGAAAGCTTGGATGGTCGAGATACAACACGCCGTTAGGGCTCTTCGCTCTCCCACGAACACCAATCTACGCCCCAACAGAGAAGACAAAGACACTTCCCTGGCCCGACAATCAACTTCTGCCTGGTGCCTGGACAACCAATCCATGCCTAAAATAACATCAAATTCTCCCATCTCCTTGACAACAAGATTAGAAGGAAAAGTCTCAGTATCATACACTATCGATACATCTCTACAAACTCGATCAACAACTACTATATCACCTGTGGGTAAACGAACACTCAAGGGTCTACTAAGGTTATCATCTTCTATATTATGAGTGGTCATGAATGCACGTGATACAAAAGAGTGTGTTGAACCCGGATCAATTAAAGTATGTGCATACTGACCAAAAACCATAAATGTACCTCCTATAACCTCTGGAGCATTAGCAGCCTCCTCCCGGGTGATGGCATAAACCCTAGGAGCTGCAGCAGACTGAGTCGCACCCCCGCGGTTCGGAGCTCCAGAACCCCCACGACCTCGACCCTGCTGTCCGCCACCCCTGTTCGGACCAGAAGAAACAGCACCAGTAGCCAAAGAACTCTGTACTGTATACTGGGAACCACTGCCACCGCTATTCTTAATCCACTTGTAACAAGATGACTTCTGGTATCCCAGCTTATTGCAATACCAGTAGGTACCCGAGAATCGCGCCGAGGAACCCCGTTCCTAAGATCCAGACTGATAGGACCGTCCTCCCGAGGATCTGCCTGGTCCACCTTGATAACTCTATCCTCGGGACTTCTTCGAACCTCGGTAAGAAGAACCCTGTCCACCAGAATAATCTGCATCTCCGGCATCAGAATACTGCCTCTTCTGTCCTAAAGCTGATGACTGCTTCCTCTGCTCGGTTGTCCGAGCCTCCTTCCCGATCAACTGCACTCTCTCAGCATCAAAAGCAGCCTCACAAACTGCCTCCCAAGTCTTGTGCCCTCCACCAGCCACAGCTAACGCCAACTCTGTACGTAAGACGGTAACAAACCGCCTACACTTAGTCACCTCATCGGGCACAAACTCCCTAGCATAAGAGAGAAGGATGCTGAACCGGATCCTGAAAGCTGATACCGACTCTTCTAGTCCCTGCTTCACATCAAGAAACTGCTTCTTCTGCTCCTCCAGAAAACCAACAGTGAGAAACTCCTTGTAGAATTTCTCCTTGAAATCGTCCCACGGCATCTCCACAGGCTTCGGTAGGTTGGCCACAAGTTCCTGCCACCATGTCAATGCATATCCCGTGAACTTGTGTGCCGCAAATCGAGCCCTCTGCTCAGGTGCACAAGTGAACTTCTCCAGAACATTCTCCACATGGCAGAACCAATCATCAAACTCCTTGGCTTTGCCCTCTTCACCAGAGAATTCCTTGACTGCAGACTTGTCCATGTGCTTATACCCGCTCTCCATACCACCTGCCGCAGCAGGTGCTACCGGTTGGGCACCCTGCTGCTGCTGCTGAAACTGCTGGAACTGTTGCCACTACAAAAAGGCCTGATACTGCTGGAACGCTGGGTCCACAACAAGTGGTATGGGTGGCACAACATTCTGTTCTCCTCCACCTGCAGCATTATTGTCCCCCTGACCAACGGGAACCTGCATCACTGACACATTGTCTGAGACATGAGTAGCGGCATCATCCTCAGCATTGTGCTATCCCTGGTGATCCATATCAACGCCTATATGAATGCAAATGAGCCAAAAACATTTTTAAAGTCATAATCCGGAAACAGGCTTAAACACAGAATTCACTTTGAAAACGAGGTTTAAAACACTTTTGAAACCAAGGATCTGAAGCCTGCTCCGCTACCAAGCTGAAACACCCGTGTCCCAATTTTACAAATAAAATACTTAATCAAAAGGAATTTACCAAAATGCCCCTGAAACCCAGGACACGAAATCCAATACCAAAACATTATCCATAAATCTCAATAAACCGAGATGTCAAAGGAACAAAAACAAACCGGCTTAACAAACCATAACTCAACCCGGCAACTAGCCGAAACATCATCAGGTGCTAATCCCGGCATCCCTCCGATAATGTAATCAAAATCAATAATGACATCTCAACAAAATCCAATGCAGCGGAAGAAATTAACAAAGTAAAAACAAGAGAAGCAAAATGATATGCATGTCGACTCTATGGATCCAACCGGGAGATGAAGCACAGCTACCTGCTGGGATATCCACGTCCGTACTCCGGAAAGGAAGAGAGAGACTGCACGCTAACTAAGAGTCTGAAAAACAACGGTGGCGATTATGTGAGTCGCCTACTCAGTGAGCAGTATAAATCTAATTATGTAGGTGTGATACAAACACAAGTAAGCAAACACACAATAACCAGTACTAACATGCCAACAACATACAAGCAATCAATTTATGGTTTACATCTGTTTGTGTGTTAAGTTTTATTATTATATTTATTATTCAGGGCCCCCTACTGTGTGCGTTGAGCTCGGTCCCGTCTCATGAGACAACCAGGGCAAAGCCCAAAATAACCAGGAATAAAGCCCAAATATCATCGTAGAGAGAGAGAGAGAGACAGAGAGAAAGAGAGAGGTAGAAAGGGGGAGGTAGAAGGAGGGAGGTAGAAACCGGTCATCACAGACCCATATGCTAAATCGCTTATACCATGCTATCCCGCATGCAAACCCGAGGGGTATCACTTCCCGCTCAAACCAACCGATCATCAGCACACAGTAGCCTATCTTCTACTGTACATTATTCTTGTTCATATTTATGAGTTCATGTGTGCCAAGAGTTGTGATTAACAGGGTTGTGTGAATTATTTTCTCAATCAAACATCCGGGTCTGCAACCCACAGTACATCACACAAATCACCCAAAATCACTCCACATGTTATATTCCATAACAATCTAAAAAAAGTCATGCTCATCCAGCAAATAGTAACACATAGGCACACAATACAGATCACAGCATGTTAGCAAACAAGGCATGCAACTCAAACAGACCAATCTAACAAGCACATGCATACAAACATAAAAAGACTTATAAAGTCACCTCAACGACGATTATCCTGTGGAGCTTTCCCCAAGACAGATCCTCCAACTCCCGAGGTATTACCCATGCCTGAATACCGGCACACAATAATTACAAAACAATTACAATAAACCGTGCATGCATGATATTTATATGCTCAACTGATTAGAACTTGACCCAATCTACCCGGTTAAGTAATTCCAGGGTCTAAGCCCAAAAGGGTAACTCCAAAGAGATTGGGACCTAAGGTGCTCCGGGCTTAAGCCCAACTAAGTCCTTCAAAAATTTTCCGGGCCTATGGCCCATTCATTATGTCCTTAACGAGTTCCCGGGCCTCAAGCCCATCTTAGTCAAAAACCGAATCCCGGGCCTAAAGCCCATTATGAAGTTGGGCTTAAAGCCCGTTATCCAAGTTCAAAGGTTATCAAATTAAGTCATAAATTCTCATTACCGGGCCTGGGCCCGTTTTAGACTAATTTCCTTTTAAGGGTTTTACCTGAGTCCGAGTTACCATCCTAAAGGGTCTACCCGCGTCGGACAAACCGGTCACAAACTACTCACTTTCCACTCTCAGTTTCTACTATATAAAATACAATTAGTACAACCCAATTCAGAATAATTAATACATGCCATGAGTGTACAACAAATTATACATCAAGGTAATACCCTATGCACTATTTTTCAAAACTTTTGACGTCACATATATGTCCTAGAACAAGTTTTCAAAACTTTTCAAAGCAAATTTTTCTCATAGATGCTCAATGAAAGAGATGATTTAGGCATTCTTTCATTTAGCCTACCCTTTATCATTATCCCTTGTTTAACCCCTTTTAGCCTAAATCATGGTAGTTAATTTTTCTTTCTTTACCCACATTTGCCCACTTTTAACCCTTTGAAGCCTTATAGCTACCATTCTTTTCTTTCATTATCCATACCCTATTTTTCAAAGTTCCTTAAGAGATTTTTGTTCTATGTTTTTATCAAGATTCTTTCTATGATAAGTGCAATTGTACCGTATCTTTTCACATCCAAGAAGATCTATGCATCGAAGAAGTTTGCACTTTCAAGTGTTTCAAGTATGTTATGGAATGTCAAGCACAAAAAAAAAAGAAGAAGAAAAAAAATCAACAAAGTCGATTCAAAAAAAAAATCATCAGAAAAATTCAAAAAAAGATGAGAAATTGCGCTTTCAATGGTTCCTGAAACAAGTTGAATTTCTTTTGATAATCACATGATGGATGTTACTTCAAGACTTGCACTTTGAGAATTCTTTTCAATTTCTTGACAATGCATATTGCAAACTTTTCTTAAGTGAACTTTTGAACTTTGATTTCCTATCTATACCATTTCTTTGATCAACCTTTACCCAAGACCCCATTACAACCCTTTGTAAAGTCCTATTGAACTTAATCCAGCCCAGGATGCAGATTTTTCAATGCCGACCCAGGCCCGGTGTTTCGGCGATATCTTGAGTTACAGAAGTCCAATTGAAAATTTCTTCTTATGGAGAAAATGGTGCGAGAATTATCTAGAACTTTGTAGAAGAGCCCAATGCCCAGTTCGGACATCTTCTAGGAGTTAAGTGGCATGCAAGTTTCATGTCAGAAAACAGACAAAAGTCCAACTTGGAGTGCAAGTTGATGCCCACGAAATATGCATAGTTTTAGGCATGATTTTAGGCATGATATGTGCTCATTCTTTCATGATTATATGCCTCCTATGCATAATTCCGTCATATTTCCTGTATTCCTACCCTTTACTGCATAATTAGTGATTTCAGGTGCATTTCAACCAATTTGGGAAGATTTCATTGAAGAATTTGAAGAAACAGCCTCTGCCACAACATGAGCATGTTGCAGAACCCTTGAGACTGTTCCTGAGGCTGTTGTTCATTACAAACTTGATTAAAGGCTTAATTCTACCTGCAAATCATAAGATTTCCACTAAGGATCATTGTCCCAGCTCATTTATAGGAAGTCTTCATACACTTCATTTTTGGCAGAAGAGGCAGAAACTAACCAAAGAAGAAGTTGACGGAGGACTGCAATTAAGCCTTGCACAGCCTCAACCTGTGCGTCAACAGCCTCATGCTGTGCGACCTGTAAAAACCCAGATTTGCAGAAACAATATTAAACTGCACCATTTGCTCATCCCGCACATGGAGCCTGCAAAACACAACCTGAGAGCTTCGGAATGCCTTTTGGCAGAGGAGAATAATAATCATAGTGCCTAGAAGGTGGCCAGAGGAATTACCCACTCAAAACTCCAATATTCCCTCTGCCAAACCTACAGCCCACTACCAACCCACCAATCAACTTGCTGCCCATCATGCCTATCCGAACACACACGCTGGAAAACAGAGGAACCAACTTGCCCAAACACCCATGCTCTCCAGCAAGTTGGCAGGAAGAAGAGAAGGGAGTTGCACCTACAAAAAGGGAAAGGAGAAGGCTGGAAAGCATCCAGGAATCCCTGGATCAAAAACCCCATAGTTACAGAGGGCTTGAGAAAAGAGGTGGGACCCAGAAACACCAAGGGTCCAAGGAAAAACATGGTTTTACAGCCTTTCTGGGCAGAAATCGTGTTGTCCCTAACCTCTAGTTTGTTCACAAACATGATGCCAATCCATTCTTCCATTGTTTCTGTAACTTTGATTATGAACTAAACAACCCCTTCTTAGGTTGAAGGGGGAAGCATGTACTCAGTTTTTGCTAAATAAATTTCTCATGTTCTTAACCCTTTTTCTTGCTTTAGTTGTTGAGAACCTTCTCCATGTCTAGGTTCTTATCAAACCCATGCATGAACACAGGATGCTAGGTGAGGGACCGAAAGGAGAAACCATAGCTACTAGAACAACAACAACCAAACTCTTAGTTTTTAGCTTGTGACGAGGTTAGAAACTAATTGAGGAATTAGCCTCAACAGCAATCTTAATCCCCTGAGTTTGACCAATGCGAGAGCACATGGAAGATGAGAACCATGGGAGGCACGTGTGAGCGAAAGCAAATGGGTGCAGTATAGGTTGAAAGCGCCTGCAAGAACCAATCTTATAATTGACTCCCTTGTTGTCGACAGCATCATGCTGTGCCCAGCACAACCTCATTCCGTGACAGTATAGTCAAGAGATAACACAACTCCTAGTTTGATTCTTAATTGATTATTGGGTAGCATGTTCTTAGTTTAGTAGCGGCCTGGTGAAGGACCGAAAGGAGACGCCAGGAGTGCTAAACCTACAATAGTCAGCCTTCACTCCTTAGACATTCGAAAGAAGGTAGGGAGAGACTGTGGGAATTGGCACCAACATTGAACCTCTTCCTTAAGTGGACGTCTACTCTAGTGACAGGGGGTAGATGGAAGCTTAAGGAACTATTAATAAGATCGAAAGCCGTTGATAGTACGTTAGGTTGGGAGCCCCGACAAGACATCTAATTAGTCACAGCCTCATCCACAGGCTCAGCCTGTGATGATGTTGTTGAGCAATTTATAAGCATAAATCAGGACAGGTGAACCCCCAGATGCCTAAGAATTCACTATTCCTAATCTCTTCCTCGTATAAATTGTTGTTACATTTATTTTACTGCTCATTTTACTTCTTAATTATTATTCACCCAAATCCATCTTTGTTTAATTGATTTCAAGTCTAGTTTGTCCAAAATTGAAGGAAAACGGATTCAACCCAGTCCTTGTGGATACGACCTTGATAAAGTACTATAACAACCCTGTGCACTTGCAGGATAGCACACGCATCAAGTTTTTGGCGCCGTTGCCGGGGACTGGCGCTTGAGTCTTTTAAATTTTATTTCTGACTAATTAGGCTTTTTTTTACTTACCCCTTTTTCTTTCCAAGTTGGAGTTTTCAGGTGGTGCATGCCCGAAACCATGAGCAAGAAGCCATCTCTAACCTTCCACCAGAAGATTGAAAGGACAGCCCGTGAGTTTCGCAAGAAGAGCAAGCAGAAACAACAAACCATGGCAAACAGACTGAATGAAGGAGCACACCCAGAGGTTGAACAGGCTCAGCCTGTGCGACCTTAGATCCCCATGTCCCAGCTCCTACAACCACCAACCACCATCATCCACAACAGCATAGCCATTCCAGATGTCGACGCCCCCTATGAAATCAGAACAAACCTACTCAGCATGTTGGAGAGGCGCACGTTTGGAGGCTTACCCTCAGAAGATCCAAATTCACACTTGTAGAATTTTCTGCGGGTGTGTAGCACTGTAAACATAGCCGGAATGACCAAGGAGCAGCTATATATGAGGGTATTTCCATTCTCACTTAGAGACGCAGCATTAGAATGGCTCAACAACAATGAGGCAGGCCATTTCACAGATTGGGACAGCCTGGTCAGAGCTTTCTTGAAGGAGTATCATCCATCGAGCAAAGCTGCAAACCTGAGCCAGCAACTGATAGGAATTTCCCAGCGCTATGAAGAATCCATTCGTGATGCTTGGGAGCGCTTCAAGGGATTTCTGAGGAGATGCCCAAACCATATAATGGATGAGGCCGTGTAGCTTGAGCAATTTTATTATGGCCTAAGTGATGAAGACCAGAACACCCACGACAAAATGGCAAATGGTTCATTTCTGGACAAGGACTACAATGATGGAGTTGCCATTCTTGAAGCCCTGTCCAAAAGGAAAACCCAGATCAGAGGAGTCAAGGCATTCGGAATAATTGGAGTGGACAGAGTAACCAAGCTAGAGGTAGAGATTGAAGCCCTCAGAAAGCAATTAGGGGCTGCTCATGTCAAGGCAGCCACATCCACAGCCTCAGACTGTGAAGGATGTGAAGGACCTCACAGCACGTCCAATTGCCCACTTTTTACCGAGTGTGATTCTGAGAAGTAATTTTCATCCAGCAGAAGCAAGGGCCATATGGGAACACTTATAATCCCTCTTGGAGAAATCATCCAAATTTCTCTTGAAGAGGACCAAATGAAGAAAGACTCCCACAACAGCCCCAACTTCAACGACAGCATCAAGACGGACAGCCCCCATACCAAAGACAGAACCAAGGAGGACAGTAAGGCAACAACAGGGACATGGTGAGCATGCTGCAGTCCATATTGACAAACCAGAACAAAATGAGCGAGGAAATTAGTCAAATCAAATCCCACCACAGAATCCTCGAGAACCAAATCGCCCAACAAGCCTCGACGACCACCAATCAGCAAGGAGGCCTTATAGGGAAACCAGTGGAGAACCCGAGGATTGAACATTGCAACGCTATAATCCTTCGCAGTGTAGTGGAGGTACATCACCAAGACAGCCTGATGCTGTGGAGCAGAGAGCATCAACATCCAGCTTGGAACGGACAATGCAGACAGAGGCCCTGCCTGTCACTGAGCCTATGGTTGAGGCTGTTAGCACGTACGAAGCAGAGAAACAACCCCAGACTGTCCGACCATACCAACCTCCACTCCCATACCCAGAAGTGTACCACAAGGCCAAATTGAAAAAGCAATTAAGTAAGTTCAAGGAAATGCTAAGAAAGTTATATGTGAATGTTCCTTTCGGTGACGTGGTGACGTGGTCACTGATGCCGGAGGTGCAGACTATTCCGTTGGGCAGAGTTCTTCTTATCAGGGTTCGAAGAAGTTCCGAAGAAATTACCAAAATACCCCTGAAACCCGGGACACAAAATCTAATATCAACAATATCCAAAATTCTTAATAAAAAAAGATGTCATAACAAACATAGTCAAACCGGCTTAGCAAGCCTCAAATCAAACCCGGCATCCTGCCGATACAACATCAATAGTAAATCCCGGCAATCCGCCGACTAAATAATCCAAAATCAATAGTGACATCTCAAATAAAAACCAATGCAGCGGAAGAATCAATGGAATAAAAATATGAGAAACAAAACAGTATGCATGCCGACACTATGGATCCAACAGGGAGAACAAGCACGACTACCTGCTGGGATGTCCACGTCCGTACTCCCGGAAAAAAAGAAAGTGACTGCACGCTATCTATGGGTCTGAAAAACAACGTTGGCGATTATGTGAGTCGCCTACTCAGTGAGCAATATAAGTCTAATGATGAGAGTGTGCAGATCAAGTCCGAAAGGAAAGAAGAGCAACAAAGCAAGCATGCAAACATACAACAATCAGTACTAACATGCCAACACAATCAAGCAATCTGTTCATTATTCTCCATCTGTTGTGTGTTAAGTTTTCTTATTATACTTTATTATTTAGGGCCCCCTACTGTGTGCGTCGAGCTCGGTCCCGTCTCATGAGACAACCAGGCCTAAGCCCAAATAAACCAGGCACGAAGCCCAACCAAATCCATAGAGAGAGTGAGAGAGATAGAGAGAAAGAGGGAGGTAGAAAGGGGGAGGTAGAAGGAGGGAGGTAGAAACCGGTCGTCACAGACCCATATGCAAATCCGCATAACACTTGCTAATCCGCAAGCAAACCCGAGGGGTATCACTTCCCGCTCGAAACAACCGGTCATCAGCACACAGTATCCTAACTTCTACTGTACAATATTCTTATTCACAGATTATAAGTTTATGTGTGCCAAGGGTTTGTGATTTAACAGGGTTGTGTGATAAAACAGCTTAAACAGATCACCGGGTCTCCGACCCACAACACATCACACAAAACACCCAAAATCACACATGTTATAAGCCAAAACAAATCCAACATCCTGCTCATAAACAAATAATACACTTAGGCACACAATACAGATTACAGCATGTTAGCAAACAAGCATGCAGCTCAAACAAACCAATCCAACGAGCTCATGCAAACAAACATAAAAAGACGTATAAAGTCACCTCAAATACGATTGTCCTGTGGAGCTTTTCCCAAAACCGATCCTCCAGCTCCCGAGGTATTACCCGTGCCTGAATACCGGCACACACAACAAATTACAAAACAATAAACACAACTGTGCATGCATGGTACCTATATGCTCAACTGAGTTAAACCCGTCCCTAGTTAGCCAATTATGAAATTCCCGGGTCTAAACCCGACTTAATGTTCTCCCACCAAAACTCCAAGTATCGGGACCTAAGGTTCACCGGCTTACGCCCAACTAAGTCCAATAAGTAAATCCCGAGCCTATGGCCCACTCATTATGTCGTTTATGAATTCCCGGCCTAAAGTCCAATCTAAGCCCAATTACCATTTCCGGGCCTAAAGCCCAATTCCATAAGTCCTTGTTTAATTAAATATAGGTTTGGGCTCAAAGCCCGTTACTTAAGTCCAAGGTCAAACCGATGTCCAAAGATTCCCGGCCTAAGGTTCTACCCGTGTCGGTAATTTTCTGGCCCCATACTACTCTCACTCTCGGTTTCCACCAAACACAATTAATTACATAACCCAATTCCGATTTAAATAAATACATGCCATGAATTACACAAATTATACATCAAGTATAATGCCGGAGTCAAAACCCGAACCTTCGTCGGAAAATTCCCGAGCCTCGCCGGAAAATTCCCGAGCCTTCGCCGGATTCCGGTGAACTCGCTGGAAATCAACAAGAAGCCCAATAACTACCCCCAACGAATCTGCCACAATCCCAACAACCATCACATACAATTTTGCAGCAAACAAAATTCGAAAATCCGACAGCAAAACAAATTGAAGAATAAAGGCCCTTACCCGGAACCTTACTGCCGGAACCGAACACTGCCCGGATTCACAGAACAGCAGCAACCCGCCTCAGCTCGGAAAACACACACCCACACACACGAACCACCGGCAGAAGACGAGAGCGGCCTCTCGACCACCTCAGCAGCCCCTCACGTGGAGCCGAGCCTCCACCGTCCACTTCCCACCAACGCGCTTCCATTTTTTTTTTTTCAAAATTCCAAAACGACGTAGTTTTATAGTACCCTCCGTTAATCTTCGCGTTTCACCCCGATCACTAATCCGTTTCCAACGGAACCCGAACCATGAACGACACCAACATAAAATTGACATTTCTAAGGCATAGTGATCAATTTCCTCGACTAAAACTCGAAAATACCCCAAGGGTAAAATTGGAATAAAAATTTCGAAAATTCTGAAAAATCAAATTATGAAAATTCGGGGCGTTACAGTTCTACCCCACTTAAGGAAATTTCGTCCTCGAAATTGCAAGATAAGAACATCAAAACAGATGGGGATACTGCTCCCGCATATGGGACTCAACCTCCCAAGTAGCCTCATTCGGAGAATGACGGCTCCATCTAACCCGAACCATCGGAATAACTCGATTCCTCAACTGTCGCTCCTCCCGAGCTAGAATCTCAACCGGCTCCTCCACATAAGTCAAATCCTCGGCAACCTCCACCTCTGTCGGGGATACAACATGACTAGGATCAGATCAATAACGTCTCAACATCGAAACATGGAATACATCATGTATGCGCGAGAGCTCCTCCGGTAAAGCCAACCTGTAAGCCAGCGGACCAATCCGCTCCATGATCTCATAAGGACCAATATAACGAGGGCTCAACTTGCCCTTCCTCCCAAACCGGATAACACCTCTCCAGGGAGCAACACGGAGGAAGACTCTGTCACCTACATTGTACTCCATCTCCCGACGATGCTTATCGGCAAAACTCTTTTGCCGATCCTGAGCAGCTCTCATACACTGCTTAACCACCTCGATCTGATCAACAGTCTCCTGGACTAGGTCCGGACCAATCACCTGTCTCAGACCTTCCTCATCCCAACAGATCGGACTACGACACTTCCGCCCATACAATGCCTCATAAGGCGCCATACCGATACTGGAGTGATACCCGTTGTTATAGGCAAACTCAACCAACGGTAACGTCTCATCCCAAGAACCACTGAAATTGAGCACACAGGCTCTAAGCATATCCTCCAGCGTCTGTATAGTCCTCTCTGACTGCCCATCGGTCTGCGGATGGAATGCAGTACTGAAATTCAGCTTAGTACCCAAAGCTGTCTGCAAACTCTTCCAGAAGTGGGAAGTAAACCTCGGATCCCTGTCCGACACAATGGATAGTGGAACTCCATGTAGACGGACAATACCCGAAACATACAACCTCGCCAGCTTATCCATTGTATCCGTCTGCTGAATCGGTAGGAAATGAGCTGACTTGGTCAACCGGTCAACAATGACCCAGATGGCATCATGTCGACCCCGGGTCCTCGGTAACCCGATAACAAAATCCATAGTGATATGCTCCCACTTCCACTGCGGAATAGTCAAAGATCTCATCTTGCCGGCAGGAGCCTGATGCTCTGCTTTCACCTGCTGACAAGTCATACAACGAGCCACAAACTCCGCAACATCCTTCTTCATCCCGGGCCACCAATAATGACTCTTCAAGTTCTGGTACATTTTGGTGCTACCCGGATGCATAGCATACGGCGCATTATGCGCTTCATCCATAATCCATCTCCTCAAGTCATCAACATCCGGAACACACAACCGATCACCGGTCTTCAGAGCACCATCCTCCCGGACATAGAAACTAGAACTCTCTCCACCGAGAGCCTTATCCCGCAACTCTGCTAAATGAGGATCTCCATACTGCAACTCCATGATCTTATCCCGCAAGGTCGGCAGGATGCTCAAACTAGCAAGCAAAGCCCCAGTAACATCCACCTCTAACTGTGCATCCAACGACCTCAGCTCCACCAAGGAAGGCAAAGCATAAGAAACCGAGTCCTCATCCGCAGAAACCACTCTCTTCCGGCTCAATACATCTGCAACAACATTGGCCTTGCCCGGATGGTACTCGATAGTACAATCATAATCCTTCAGAAGCTCAATCCAGCGTCTCTGCCTCATATTAAGCTCCCTTTGGGTCATGATGTACTTCAAACTCTTGTGGTCCGTGAAAATCCGACACTTCTCACCGTATAGATGGTGTCTCCAAATCTTCAAAGCAAAGATCACAGCAGCTAACTCCAGATCATGGGTCGGATAGTTCCTCTCGTGAGTTCTCAACTGCCTGGAAGCATAAGCAATCACCCGACCCTCCTGCATCAACACACATCCCAAGCCCAGACCAGAAGCGTCACTGAACACCGTGTACTCCACTCCGGGTTTTGGAACGGTCAAAACTGGTGCAGAAGTCAACCGGCTCTTCAACTTCTCAAAACTCTTCTGACAACAGTCATCCCAAACAAAAGCACAGTCTTTCCTCAACAGCTTAGTCATGGGACCCGCTATTAAGGAAAAACCCTCAATGAACCTCCGGTAGTAACCAGCAAGTCCAAGAAAACTCCGTATCTCAGATACACTCTTCGGTGGCTCCCAATCCATGACTGCCTTAATCTTGGCCGGATCCACCTTAATACCCTCACCGGACACAATATGCCCTAAAAACGCAACCTCATCCAACCAAAACTCACACTTGCTGAGCTTGGCATAGAGTTGTTCTTCTCTCAACCTCAGCAAAACATGTCTCAAGTGGTCTTCATGTTCGGCCTTACTACTCGAGTAAACCAAAATATCATCAATGAACACCACCACAAACCGGTCCAGAAATTCATGGAAAACCTGTTGCATCATACACATGAACACTGCCTGTGCATTAGTCAGACTGAAAGGAACAACCACAAATTCATAATGACCATACCGTGTGCGGAATGCAGTCTTCGGTATGTCTTGCTCTGCAATCCGAACCTGATGGTAACCAGATCGCAAGTCAATCTTCGAGAACACAGATGCACCCTGCAACTGATCGAACAAATCATCGATCCTAGGCAAAGGATACTTGTTCTTCACAGTCACCTTGTTCAACTGCCTATAGTCCACACACATCCGCATACTGCCATCCTTCTTCTTCACAAACAAGACCGGGGTACCCCAAGGTGAGATGCTCGGTCTAATGAAACCCTTATCTAACAACTCCTCCAGTTGCTTCTTCAACTCCTGAAGTTCTGTCGGAGCCATTCTGTAGGGCGGTATAGAAATAGGTGCAACTCCCGGTACCAAGTCAACTGTATACTCCACCTCCCGCTCCGGAGGCAACCCAGGTAAATCATCAGGAAAAACATCGGGAAACTCCCGTACAATAGGGATATCCTCCACACCGGGTACTGGTACCGAAGAATCGACCACATGAGCAAGAAAGGCATCACAACCCTCTCGGATCATCCTGAAGGCCTGGATGGCCGAGATACAGCACGTCGATAGAACTCTTCGTTCTCCAACAAACACCAATCTACGCCCCAACAAAGAAGATAAGGAAACTTCCCTGGCCCGGCAATCAACTACTGCTTGGTGTCTGGACAACCAGTCCATGCTTAAGATAACATCAAACTCTCCCAAGTCCATAACAGCAAGATCAGAAGGAAAACCCTCCCTATCGTACTCTATCGACACATTCCTACAAACTCGATCAACAACTACCATATATTCAGTAGGTAAACGGACTCTTAGGGGTCTACTAAGGTTATCATCTTCTATGTTATGAGTAGTCATGAATGCACGTGATACAAAAGAATGTGTAGAACCTGGATCAATTAAAGCATGTGCAAACTGACCAAAAATCGTAAAGGTACCTGCTATAACATCTGGAGCATCAGCAGCCTCCTCTCGGGTGATGGCATAAACCCTAGGAGCTGCAGCAGACTGAGTCGCACCTCTGCGGTTCGGAGCTCCAGAACCTCCACGACCTCGACCCTGCTGTCCGCCACCCCTGTTCGGACCAGAAGAAACAGCACCACTAGCCACGGAACTCTGCACTGTATACTGAGAACCACTGCCACCATTATCCCTCATCCACTTGTAGCAAGTAGACTTTTGGTGTCCCGGCGTATTGCAATACCAGCATGTACCCGAGAACCGTGCCGAGGAACCCCGTCCCCGAGAACCAGACTGATAGGACCGTCCACCCGAGGATCTGCCCGGTCCACCCTGATAACTCTGCCCTCGGAACTTCTTCGAACCCTGATAAGAAGAACTCTGCCCAACGAAATAGTCTGCACCTCCGGCATCAGAATACTGCCTCTTCTGACCCGAAGCAAATGACTGCTTCCTCTGCTCGGCTGCCCAAGCCTCTTTCCCGAGCAACTGAACTCTCTCAGCATCAAAAGCAGCGGCACAAACTGCCTCCCAAATCTTGTGCCCTCCACCAGCCACAGCCATCGCTATCTCAGTACGTAAGCCGTTAACAAACCGCATGCACTTGGTCAACTCATCGGGCACAAACTCCCTAGCATAAGAGAGAAGGATGCTATACCGGATCCTGAAAGCTGATACAGTCTCATCTAGACCCTGCTTTGCCTCAAGAAACTGCTTCTTCTGCTCCTCCAGAAAACCAATAGTAAGAAACTCCTTGTAGAATCTCTCCTTGAAATCCTCCCAAGGCATCTCCACAGGCTTCGGTAGATTGGCCACAAGATCCTGCCACCATGACAATGCATACCCTGTGAACTTATGTGCAGCTAATCGAGCCTTCTGCTCAGGTGCACAGGTGAACTTCTCTAGAACATTCTCCACCTGGCGAAACCAATCATCAAACTCCTTGACTTTGCCCCCTTCACCTGTGAATTCCTTCACAGCAGACTTATCCATATGTTTGTATCCACTCTCCATACCACCTGCTGAGCAGGTGCTACCGGCTGGGCACCCTGCTGCTGCTGCTGAAATTGCTGGAACTGCTGCCACTGTAGAAAAGCCTGATACTGCTGGAACGCTGGGTTCACAACCGGTGGTACAACATTCTGTCCTCCACCACCTGCAACATTATTCTCTGCTGCATTATTGTTCCCCTGACCAATGGGAACCTGCATCACCGACACATTGTCGGAGACATGAGTAACGGCGTCTTCCTCAGCATTGTGCTGTCCCTCGTGATCCATATCGACGCCTATATGAATGCAAATGAGTCAAAAACACTTTCAAGTCATAAATCCGGAAACAGGCTCAAACACTGAAAACAAAGTTTAAAACACTTTTAAAACCAAGGATCTGAAGCCTGCTCCGCTACCAAGCTGAAACACCCGTGTCCCAATTTTACAAATAAAATACGTAAATAAAGGAAATTACCAAAATACCCCTGAAACCCGGGACACAAAATCCAATATCAACAATATCCAAAATTCTTAATAAAAAGAGATGTCATAACAAACATAGTCAAACCGGCTTAGCAAGCCTCAAATCAAACCCGGCATCCTGCCGATACAACATCAATAGTAAATCCCGACAATCCGCCGACTGAATAATCCAAAATCAATAGTGACATCTCAAATAAAAACCAATGCAGCGGAAGAATCAATGGAATAAAAATATGAGAAACAAAACAGTATGCATGCCGACACTATGGATCCAACCGGGAGAACAAGCACGGCTACCTGCTGGGATGTCCACGTCCGTACTCCGGGAAAAAAAAAAAGTAACTGCACGCTATCTATGGGTCTGAAAAACAATGTTGGCGATTATGTGAGTCGCCTACTCAGTGAGCAATATAAGTCTAATTATGAGAGTGTGCAGATCAAGTCCAAAAGGAAAGAAGAGCAACAAAGCAAGCATGCAAACATACAACAATCAGTACTAACATGCCAACACAATCAAGCAATCTGTTCATTATTCTCCATCTGTTGTGTGTTAAGTTTTCTTATTATACTTTATTATTCAGGGGCCCCTACTGTGTGCGTCGAGCTCGGTCCCATCTCATGAGACAACCAGGCCTAAGCCCAAATAAACCAGGCACGAAGCCCAACCAAATCCATAGAGAGAGTGAGAGAGACAGAGAGAAAGAGGGAGGTAGAAAGGGGGAGGTAGAGGGAGGGAGGTAGAAACCAGTCGTCACAGACCCATATGCAAATCCGCATAACACTTGCTAATCCGCAAGCAAACCAGAGGGGTATCACTTCCTGCTCGAAACAACCGGTCATCAGCACACAGTAGCCTAACTTCTACTGTACATTATTCTTATTCACAGATTATAAGTTTATGTGTGCCAAGAGTTTGTGATTTAACAGGGTTGTGTGATAAAACAGCTTAAACAGATCATCGGGTCTCCGACCCACAACACATCACACAAAACACCCAAAATTACACATGTTATAATCCATAACAAATCCAACATCCTGCTCATAAACAAATAATACACTTAGGCACAC
This sequence comes from Turnera subulata, assembly GCA_028386065.3. Taxonomy (NCBI): domain Eukaryota; kingdom Viridiplantae; phylum Streptophyta; class Magnoliopsida; order Malpighiales; family Passifloraceae; genus Turnera; species Turnera subulata. The sequence continues at coordinate 92,635 of JAKUCV010001289.1, read as the reverse complement.
AATACAGATTACAGCATGTTAGCAAACAAGCATGCAACTCAAACAAACCAATCCAACGAGCTCATGCAAACAAACATAAAAAGACGTATAAAGTCACCTCAACGACGATTGTCCTGTGGAGCTTTTCCCAAAACCGATCCTCCAGCTCCCGAGGTATTACCCGTGCCTGAATACCGGCACACACAACAAATTACAAAACAATAAACACAACTGTGCATGCATGGTACCTATATGCTCAACTGAGTTAAATCCGTCCCTAGTTAGCCAATTATGAAATTCCCGGGTCTAAACCCGACTTAATGTTCTCCCACCAAAACTCCAAGTATCGGGACCTAAGGTTCACCGGCTTACGCCCAACTAAGTCCAATAAGTAAATCCCGAGCCTATGGCCCACTCATTATGTCGTTTATGAATTCCCGGCCTAAAGTCCAATCTATGCCCAATTACCATTTCCGGGCCTAAAGCCCACTTCCATAAGTCCTTGTTTAATTAATTATAGGTTTGGGCTCAAAGCCCGTTACTTAAGTCCAAGGTCAAACCGATGTCCAAAGATTCCCGGCCTAAGGTTCTACCCGTGTCGGTAATTTACCGGCCCCATACTACTCTCACTCTCGGTTTCCACTAAACACAATTAATTACATAACCCAATTCCGATTTAAATAAATACATGCCATGAATTACACAAATTATACATCAAGTATAATGCCGGAGTCAAAACCCAAACCTTCGTCGGAAAATTCCCGAGCCTTCGCCGGATTCCGGTGAACTCGCCGGAAATCAACAAGAAGCCCAATAACTACCCCCAACGAATCTGCAACAATCCCAACAACCATCACATACAATTTCGCAGCAAACAAAATTCACAAATCCGACAGCAAAACAAATTGAAGAATAAAGGCCCTTACCCAGAACCTTACTGCCGGAACCGAACACTGCCCGGATTCACAGAACAGCAGCAACCCTCCTCAGCTCGAAAAACACACACCCACACACAAGAACCACCGGCAGAAGACGAGAGCGGCCTCTCGACCACCTCAGCAGCCCCTCACGTGGAGCCGAGCCTCCACCGTCCACTTCCCACCACGCGACAGCTCAACCGGCGGCGGCGACTGCGACGAGAACGGCGGCGGCGAACGAAAGGAGGAAGAAGGAGTGTTGGTGTGTAGACGAAAATGAAAGAGAAAGAGAGGAAGAGAGGGGAAGGAGAGAAGAGAGCGAGAAGAGGAAGAAGAGAAGGGGGTAGGCGGCGGCGGTTTGGAGGTTTGGAGAAGAAGAGAAAAAGAAAAATAAGAAAGAAGAAGAAAAGAAAAAGAAAAGATGAAGGGGAGTGGCCGGCTAGGGTTGGCCGCCCTAGTGGACGACCCGTCGTCCGCTAGGCGCGGTCAACCCCCCTGGTCAACGCGCTTCCATTTTTTTTTTTTTCAAAATTCCAAAACGACGTAGTTTTATAGTACCCTCCGTTAATCTTCGTGTTTCACCCCGATCACTAATCCGTTTCCAACGGAACCCGAACCATGAACGACACCAACATAAAATTGACATTTCCAAGGCATAGTGATCAATTTCCTCGACTAAAACTCGAAAATACCCCAAGGGTAAAATTGGAATAAAAATTTCGAAAATTCCGAAAAATCAAATTATGAAAATTCGGGACGTTACATCCATCAAGAAACCATCCGATAATATACCCGTTATATGGGTTGGACGAATCCCCTTTGGATCATACAAAACCCACTACACACTTATCGCATACCCAATGATTACACTAAGTCTATTCATTTACGAACAAGAGTAATATCAAAATATACGACTCATATGTTGGGAACCTTGACGATCGCAGGTCTAGGGACAATACATATAAGAACCGCTATCGACAAACATACAACGTTCCATGTAGCATTCTTATGTGGGTCGGTCCAGTCCACAAGTTCTCTAACTTATACCCGTATGTAGAATTCATATCACATATGCAATTCTCAACGTACGCTAGTCTTAATGTATTATTCCAACCCATCCATAATAATAATCGACTAGGGACATTTAAGAATATCGAAATATTCTAGGGTTATAAATATGTGCAAGCGCTTATCTCATAAACGATATTTATTGGAATAACCTCAAAATGTATACAAGACTCTATACAATCATCCATACATTGGCTTTTGGGCATATTACACTAACAATAAATAGAGTTATCGCACCTCTGTTTAAATTAAATCAACTCTCTACATTTTAAGCATTCAATCTCATACATACTTTGTAATTTTTATGAGCCAATTTCCTTGAGAATTGAGAGTTACCTTTATAGAGCTTTACTTGTTACTCATATCCACTCTTTGAGAGAGCTTTTGTTTGAGTGAATTTTAAGTGCGTTCATACACCTTAAGGGAGGATTGTTCCCTTGTAGTAACTCATAGGAAGAGTGTCTTCTTTCCTTGAGAGAAGTCTTGAAGTGAGGTATCTTCAAGCAAGTAGAGTTTCGTGTGACTCGAGCTCTAGGTTTGTATAAGGTTTGTTAAGCATCCGGAAGCTTAACCTAGACAGTGAAATCTTCGAGAGAGTCTCTCAGAGGACTGGATTAGCCATACAAGTTGTGTGTGTGAACCAGTATAAATTTTGGTGTGTCCTTATTCTTTCAATTCCGCATTTATTTCCTGCAAGTTTTTGAATTTGTCCGAAAAACGCTATTCACCCCCCCTCTAGCGTAGGGCACCTGTTCTAACAAAAAGAGGGAAAAAATATTGTATTTTCATATAAATCTACTCTAATTTTGTTCCATTCTCACTATACAACTCTCAAACCTGATTTTAAACTAAAATAATATTTGATTCTTTTTATTATGTTTAGGGAAGAGTTAAGGAAGTTATAAATTTAAAAATTTCAATATGGTTGTTGGAGGAGACCATGCACACCCTACGCAACACAAAAAGTACAAATGTGGAGGTATTCAATTCATACGATTGTTTTTGCTTTAAATAGTGTTTTCTAAAATATTATGATGATTTTACAATAACATTCGGTTTATTTTTTTTAATTGAAACAGGTATTAGTAATAAACATGGTAGACCTTACTTGTGAAGTTAAATTGTTAAGGAAGGTCAATCTCATCAATTCTTAGCAGGTAAAAACAGCTCATAAACAAAATATCATATTTTAAACGATCTCATCAATCTACAACTCGACAATTCAATGTCAGTCATCATTGAATTACGTTGGGCTCCAATAACTACATTTCTCCATGAATAAAGCTGATTCAATATCAGAAGTCTTCACCCGTGAAGAGTCATCTAGTAAAAATGAAACATTGGAGGCAATCTAATAGAAGAGAGGGAAAAAGAAATGGACTCCAGAAACACCTTCAACAAAAAATATGTGAATTTATAAGTATTCTTGCTTTAAATTTCGTTGTGCCTTTATTTTGTGAAGCTTTTAATCATAACTCTTAAATAATTCACAAGTGAGAGATAAATCTATGTAACAACGTAAGTTGTTCACAACTCCATCCCTATCTATTAATTTAAAACTCCATGCATGGAACAATAGTACAATTGGGGCTGAGTTACCACAATTAAGTATCTTTAGAGTTTATTACAAAATAAGTATCGATCTACATGTTGTAGAATTATTAACTATAATCATCAGTTTTATTGTAACATTTTTTCTACTTGATATAATGGGTACCAATGAATGTTAGGCCTACCAAAGATATGAAACTAAATGAAAAACAAGTTGATCTCGGAACCTACATATATAGAGAAGATAAGCTAGAAATGTTGGTATATATTTCTCTTAAAATTTTCCAAATGGAGCTAGACATGGTTCTAAAAATATTCGTCTATTGACTTCAAAACTTATAGAATACATTTAAATTTTAGTGACATGTTAATCGAAGGTGACTATTACCATGCAATGAAGAAGACTTTACAATCTCTTTAGCCTGGAAAAATGATTTGGTTAGGGGTATAGTTACAACATTATTTGGAATGAAATAACTAACTACTTGAATATTTTCTTAAATTTATTAGATATTGAAATTTATATTTGATTTTGATTCATTGTTTTTGAAGAATTTATAAACTCTAATTTCATCTCATTTTGTTAGATAATGGATTTATTTGGATGTTCACAAACTCTCAAAGAACAAAGTAAAGCTAGCCCCTCTACATTGTGGTTTTCAGAACCTATATTATTAAGATTCTAGATTAAAAAAAAAAAATTCTTCTATAATGCTCTTTCATTTGTTGCAACAAATGATTCATTATCACCATGCTACTAGAGATTTGCTGAGAGATTATTATCAAAACAGTTAAATGACACAGTTTGTCTCTTGACTTACTTGATTTCAATGTTTATGTCCCTTTTCTTTTAATTTGAAAGATTGTGTCCCCTAACTTGATAGAAAGTGAACAATGTTGATCAAATGACCTATTATAACAGGTAAGCCAATCAGATAGTGACACTTGTTCTAGTGGAGAGGCTAATTTATAATTATTTAATATTTTTACCCATTTTCTATTTTTGATATATTTTTATTTAAAATCAATAAATATATATTTTTTGAAATCCAAAAACAATTAGAAAGAAATTATAAAAAACGAAAAAAAATATATTAAGAAAAATATTTTTTTCTAATTTTTTAATTTTTTAATTTTTATTTTACAAAATAAAAAAAAATGAGCAGCAACGGAGTTGAATTTGATGGCCAAAAAAGGAAAAAAATCCTGACTTTCAAACCCTCAATTAAACTATTACTAATCCAATTTTTTAAGCTATTTTTTAAAAACCAAATAAAGGCTACCCCACAATGCACATCGTCTGCATATCCTCACCCATATCCTTTTTTTTTTCTGCTGCTTCACACAGTGAGGCATGAAAAACGCTGGGAGACTTGCATCTACATTAAATAGCAATATAGTGAAAAGGCACTACTCAATCAAACCTTCGTTTCCACTTCCTTATAGATCTATTAAAAAAAAAAAGGCACTACTCCACCAATCCTTCGTCTCCACTTCCTTACAGATCTATATAAAAAAAATAATTTTCAAATTTTTTCTTCTACCTAATCTAAAGTGGTGGGCTGGTGGCACGTTGTATAACTAGGATTGAAGTAGATCATGATGCATCTGGGCTTGTTCTTCACCGTTTGTGGGAGCTGTGTGGTGTCTTTCATCACCACAGGGGATGGGTAGCAGAGGAGTGGCGGCGTAGAGGAATTCCATCATCGCCGGCAATGACACTTCATACAGTGGGCGTCGTCGCCCTTGTTGCTCCTCGATGAAAGAGTTACTTCACATAAGGGTCGCTGTGCGAATCGATACGAGGAGATTCTATGATGGTCATGGTGAGGAGATGGCATTCGCTGAGTGAGGGAGATTTGTTTGTGGAAAGAGTAGTTAGGTTTTGTCTAAAAATTTGAAACTATTTTTTAGGTTTTAAACCTAGTAATTAAATATTTCTAAAGAGTTGTATGGCCTTTGGCGAGGGAAAAATATTTTTCTGGTATTATGTGGAGATGGATATGAGAGTAAAGGAGGAGAGGGGTTGGAGCTAGATTTGGTGATTTTGGTGGTGGCGGTGGCGGGCGCTGTTACTATTGTTGTGTATATGTTTATTGGGGAGGATGATAAATCATAAATGACAAGAAATAAAAAAATTATATTTGTATAATGTAATTGTTTTTGGAAATAAAAAATCAGAAAATGAATAAATAATTCTTAAAAATACTAATATGTGTCACTATCTTATTGGCTTACCTGTTATAGCAGGTCATTTGGACAATATTGTTCACTTCTTATCAAGTTAAGGGACAAAATCTTTCAAATTTAAATGAAAAGGACATAAATATTGAAATCAAATAAGCCAAAGGACAAGCTGTGTCATTTAACCATATCAAAACAATTTCTTGGGAAAAATCGATTCACTAAGAAAGCTTTACAATTTAACCTCTTATATATTTGTAAACAAAATGGATTAAAGCCTTTTTTCATCCTTGTGTTAGACCATAAAGTTCAAAGTCATCCTTGTATTATTTTTGGTCTGTTTTCATCCCTTTGTCCACGGGTTTTGGCTTGTTTTCATCCCTCTAAATAGGCCAAAAAGGCGAACACAAGGATGAAAATAAGACAAAATTCACAAATAGAGGGATGAAAACAAGCCGAAATCTAATAGAGGGATGACTTTCCAAAACAAAATATATATGCTTCATTAACCATACTTTTAATATCTTTACTTATAATTTCTAGACTTGTATTCCGGTCAATGACCTTATGTATCACTGGTTCCTTGTAATTATCGATGTGACGAAAAAAAACGCATCTTTCTTGACTCACAATCGAATAATATATTAGAACAAAATTGGAAAGAATTGATTGATAAAGTTGTAAGTTCTTTGTTTCCTCTCTTTTCTAGTTGTATTTTTAAAATTAATAATGTTGTACACAAAATATTCGACGTTTTAGAATAATTTTTAAGTATATTTGTTATAATATTAAGGGCTTAGCTTTGGAGGAGATGTTACAACATGCTTTTTTTTACGACAGAGCTGATGTTGAGCCACCACGAATCTCTAATTTTAAGCCTTTTAACCTAAACTGGAAAACTATCAAAAGGAGTATTTATAAGTATATGTTCAAAATTACAAAATTACAACTAAACTTAAAAAACTTTGTTATATGCCCTTAACATTTATTTTTACTATTATTTGAAGGAATGATTATGGTATATGGGTGTGTCCAGCTATGATTTGTAAGTAAGATGCCTAAACTAAGACTCAAACTATTCATCCTTCGAAACATTAGCACTCAATGTTTTTTGTATTTTTTTACAAGGTATTTGATGAAACTAGAATAAGACTGGCTCTCGAATTGGTTATGGAAGATGAAAATCAACAAAAAAAGGACACACTAAATCAAGTGACAAGGGAGATGAAGCAATTCCATAAATAATGTACGGGTAGACTAGGGGATAAATAATTGCCAAAAATTCAACATAATATTAATGTGAGAAAGAGAGAGTGACACCTATAGTAGCAACAAATGTTTAAGAATAATAATATTAAAGATGTCTTCAAATTCCCATCTCCTTCAAAACAAAAAATAGTAGAATTTTTTTTCAAAAAAAAAGAAATTGTCCTATTTCTTTTCCTCTTTTTTCTCTTTGTGCTTGTTGCAAGTTTTTGTATATTTTTTGGATTAAATTTTAATGTAATGAAAAAAGAAGCCAGGATATTGGTATATGGTGATATTTATTTCTTATTATATCTTCTTTTTCGGCATGCATCAGTAGTCATTATCAGAACTGAAATATTTAGCCCTTCCTTAATAACTAATCAATACTGCTATAAATAATAAATCGAAATGCTTCCGAAATAATGAGACAACTTTGGATAATGCAAGACCCTCCAGGCAAAAACCATCGGGCAAGAAAGATATTTCATCTCATTATTGGTAAAATAATTAGGCTAAACACATTGAAAGTTATTTATAAAAGAAAAAAAATGCATTGAAGTTAAGAAAAATTATATAGGCCCAACTATTATTATGATTAGGACTTGTGATATAACTCTCCTTAGAAAAATTCTTTGTGACACCCCGGGGTCTATGAGGGCGGGAAGTGTACGCCAGTGCCGGGTTGAGCATGGACAAGGAGCGGTTTCTGGCAGGCTTCTAGACGGAGGGGCACGGGAATGAACCGATCCACACCGGAATAGGAGAGATCCTGAGACTGTGTAGGGATGGGGCTGCACTGTTAGAGCGATTTCGAGGTTGTACAGGTATGGGACTGTACAATTGAGAGTAGCTTAAATGGTTTGATGGGTACTAACTATATCAACAAGGTGCACCTACCTTTTCGGTGCTCATTCTAGAAAAACTCCAAAGTTAAACGTGCTTGACTTGGAGCAATTCTAGGATGGGTGACCTCCTGGTAAGTTTTCCCCGGAAACGTGCGAGTGAGGACAAAGCTTGTTGGAAAGGTCCCGTGTTGGTCTGTAGTGACAGTCGACAAGCCGGGATGTTACAGTTGATAGTGGAGCTCCAGGACTCCTCTAGTATGGTGCAGGGTTCGGGGACGAACCTAGCGGAAGCTGGTGGGCCTGTGACACCCCGGGGTCTATGAGGGCGGGAAGAGCGGAAGCTGGTGGGCCTGTGACACCCCGGGGTCTATGAGGGCGGGAAGTGTACGCCGATGCCGGGTTGAGCATGGGCAAGGAGCGGCTTCTGGCAGGCTTCTAGACGGAGGGGCACGGGAATGAACCGATCCACACCGGAATAGGAGAGATTCTGAGACTGTGTAGGGATGGGGCTGTACTGTTAGAGCGATTTCGAGGTTGTACAGGTATGGGAATGTACAATTGAGCGTAGCTTAAACGGTTTGATGGGTACTAACTATATCAACAAGGTGCACCTACCTTTTCAGTGCTCATTCTAGAAAAACTCCAAAGTTAAACGTGCTTGACTTGGAGCAATTCTAGGATGGGTGACCTCCTTGGAAGTTTTCCCCGGAAACGTGCGAGTGAGGACAAAGCATGTTGGAAAGGTCCCGTGTTGGTCTGTAGTGACAGTCGACAAGTTAGGACGTTACATTCTTAAAGGGAACAGGTGTAAATTCTAGACTTTGTTTTATTCTTTGATTTAATTATGGGGAGCATCAACCTGGTGATTGTTCTCATATGTGTCGCTGCAGTGCCACTTTACAAATGGAGAAACAAGAATAGTTTAACGCAGTCTATCTATCTTGATGTTTTCAGATGTACCAATGTGTAAAAAATTACCATTGGTTGGACTTGAACTCGCATTTTAAAAAAAAATAGATGAAACACCCTTGTGCTTGATAGCAGAGCTCATGAATAATTTGGGAAAATCAAATTTTTGGCCTGATAGTAATGATTGGAAGCATATTTAATAATGAACATAGGATGGAAGGAGTAGGAGGCAAGGATAGCTCTTAGATCTGCTACATACATATAGAATAGTTATATAAGGATTAGGAGGCAAGGATAGCTCTTTGATCAGCTACATACATATTGAAAGGTATATATGGATTAAGAAACCCTGTAAAAGCCCCGAGAATCCATTGTGGATAAAGAGAGGCGTAAAGCAAGGCCTCTTATTCTTTCTACTCTAACACTAGCTTTCCACAATAAAAATATAAATTTTATCATCAAACCTAGTGCTTTGTTGTTTGGGATTCCTTTCTTTAATTTAGATAGACTTATCAACTAGTATTGTCTGTGAGAATAAAATAAAAAGCCCATCGATCCTAACATGAGTGCAAAATGGAAAATCCTACGGGGAGGAAATGAAGAAGAAGAATCTCCACGAACTTTATGTTCTTGAAGCGATTTTTTAGCTCTGAATTGAGGCAACGGTGAAAGCTAGTCGAAGAAAACAAGAAAAAGGTTCGAGCTTATTAGTTTTTGAAGCTCAGATCCAAGGAGTTCTTACTAGCCTCTAGTACCTGAAGTGAGAAGAGAAAAGTAGAGAATAGGAAGGAAGAAAAACCGACCAGCTTCAGTGAACAAAGGCAAGACGTCTTCCCACCAGAAGGAAGAGTGTGAAGAGGATTCCAGTGAAGAAGAATTGGATTCACCTCGATCTAGAAGGCAAACTAGAAGAAAGCATGAGAGTGTTACAAAATGTATAGCCAAGAGAGGGATCTAAGCAAAAAAGGTGACACCTAGGAGAGGAAAAGGGTATTTAACATAAACCCGGGAGAGAGATCTAGGCAGAAAGGTAGCATCTTAGAGAAGGAAGAGTACTAACACCACTAGATTAGGAGTTGACAGAACACAACTTGCCCAAGCAGTTGATGATTCCAACTTTAAACCCTTATGAAGGGAAGACGAGCACAATGAGACATGTAGCCCATGTAAGATTCACTATAGGTGCCCAAAACGTAGATGATGACATTTTTTTGTTGAATTAGCTCTTTCCCTAAGGGAAGATGCCAATGACTGGTATGATATCCTCCATCTTGGTTCGACTACCTCTACTGATCTTTCGAACGAATTGGTAAATGGGGCTAGCATTTTGTCAAAGCATGAGTCCGCATACTTGTATTTGATCAAGTAGGAAGAGGAAGAAACTCCATGAACATACAATAATTATAGTGAAACAGGGATGACATGTGGCACGAAATAATAGACACAATAGTATATTTACTGAACCGACATTACATCATACAATTGTCACCCGAGCAAGGGGACATTCATTAACTACCCAACGGAAGCATTTAATATATACAGTTAGGGGTGTTCATGGGTCGAAATTATTCAGTAAAGGCCACTAAGCCTCAAAATTTGCCCCGTCAGTTAATCGGGTTGATCGGTTAGCCAGTGGGCGTTTGAACCGTTGGGTCGGATCGAGTAATTCAGTTGGAACGGTTAACTTAAGTGTGCTTGAAATGGCTTTTGAGAAAAAATTTAAAACCTATTAGAAAGCCAAATAGTTTATTGAAGGCTATTGAAAAGCCCAAATTTATGTCCAAATACGTATCCACATTTTCATTTAACAGACCTCACCAAAAATAACAAAAAAGTCAGCGAAAATAAATTTGATTTTCATTCAGATTTTAAAAGATGTAATAGCCAATCATGAATTCAAACATCAAAACTAGGTCGAGAAAAAAAAAAGGTTAGTATTTCATACATGAAAATCATAATACCAACACCTCAAAAAATTAAAAATATGAATTTGTCACATGAGTTTCTTCTAATCTAAAAATTAATCAAAAGCTTAAATCGTATTGCATCATAGTAATAAATCAAACATGTTTATATGAAGCTGTTACAAGATAGTCTTTCGTAATAAAAAAACCTAGTCAAAAGCTTAAACATCATTAAAAAATCAAACCTGGTAATTTGAAGTTGCTACAAGACAACCTTTTATAATCAAAGGCTTAAATTCTAACTCATCATAGTAATAAATCAAACCTAATTAAATAAAAAAGACAACTATTCCTTCTTGCTAAGTTAAACTTCCTACCAGGTTAAGCAAATAGCAGTTGGATGAAAGACAATAGTATTCCTCTAATAAAAAATCAGCAACTCCATGTAAATAAAAAACTACAAAAGAGGCAGGCTTTAGTAAATGAAAAATAGAATAATAATTGAGTGGCAGAAAATAGTGTTCCTCTAAGATCCAAACTCAACAACTTCCACGTAAAAAAAAAAAAACCTACAGAAGAGACAAAAACTTTAGTAAATAAAAATTAGATTAATAATTGGATAACAGACACAAGTATTCCTCCAAATCCAAAACCAGAAACTCGTTCCAAAAAAAACTACAAAAGAGACAGGCTTTAGTAAGTGAAAATTAAATTAACATAGTAAAGAGAATAACAGAAACACAATTTTTTTTTTAAAAAAAAACATACCATTTCAACCAAGGTCATGCTAGTAGCATGATTCATCAAACATTCTTAAAAAAAAAGTTGGCTTGAAAATTACAAAAACAAATTAGCTTGATATTTCAATTTTTAAATCATATATTTTCAAATTAAGTCAAATATAACTAATTACATTTGCCTAATTCTTCATATTGTTCAGCCTTATCCAACACGTGATTAATGTCCAACATATCATTTGCAGCCACAACCAATTTTGACAACATATCAGTACCTCAACCATCATAGGAGAGAGGGAGCTTCGAGAAGGATCGAGTACTCGACCCTTGGTACTAAATGTAGACTCAGAAGAACCTGTGGATGCAGGTATTGCCAACACTTTTTTTTGCAATCATAGAAAAAATAGGATATTTTGAACAATTGCGTTTCTATCAATCCAGAATATCAAAATCATTTCAACTATTTTCATATGCATCCGTCAAGTACTTCTCCACATCATTCTTATTCTCCAAATTATTCTCCTCCATCAAATGTTTTTTAAATTCTCTCTCTCTTTCCTTTAACAATTGAGATCCCCAAATCAAATCAAAATTTCACCCAAAAAAAAGTAAGAACTTATGGGATGGTGATATCTACACAAACGGCATTGCTAGGAATTACACATATGATGGTGCTGGAGGTCGTGATTTACCTTTCTCGGTAGGTATGACATGAGAGATCGGAGTTTACTACCCAAACTATGTTCTGTTATTGATTTGAATCTAGCATTGGTTGATGTACGGTTGTCGTTTCCTTTTATTGTGAATTTAGAGCTATCTTAAACTAATCTTTTTTAACTTTTCATGATAATATTTTAGATGGCAATGGATTGTAGATTAGAGCATTTTGAGAACTTATTTATCAATCTAGAATTCCTCTTGTGTTTTTTGAGCAGTCAAGTCTAAATTTATTTCCATACCATCATTAACATCAAAAGCTTGGGAAGGTTGTTCTACATTAGGGGCAACAGCATTGTTTCCTGCAAATTTCTCATATTGAGCATATAAATTCATCAAAGTGTCCTTAACATTTCCAGCAATTGAATGTACAACATTCAGATCATACAATCTTAAATAGAACTAGTTCGCTACCCGTCTTATCACATGGATTAAGTTTCGTTGGGTTTTTATGTTTTCTTTGGTCTAAATGTTTTAACATTTTTTTGGTAAGTGGCTGTATTAAAGTTTTTTTATAGGAATTATTTTTTTACTATGATTTTTTTCCTTTGTTTTATTTTAACATTTTTTACTATTCCTAAAATTTTTCCTTTTTTTCCCTTTTGTTTTATTTTTGCCGTATTATATATATATATATATATATATATATATATATATATATATATATATATATATATCTTAACTTGTTGGGGTAGTTTTTCCCCGTTCTTCATCTCCTTTTTGTATTGAATTTTTTATCCCAATATTTTTTATTCTTTTAAACTCCATTTTTATTAAGTTCAATTTAATATTTTATTTTTATTTTTTATTATATTTCTAAATAGTTGTGTGAACTTATTGGCCTAGTTTTTTTTTTAACTTGTTGCAATATTACTAAATTGAGAGGTATTAAAATTGTCTCCCAAAAATGTAAGGCTACTGATAGTAAAAGGCAACTAAAATATAAGGCTACTAAAAAAATGTATTTGAAATTTTCAGGATATTTTAAAAAGGCTTAATTTTTTTAAAAAAGAAAGGCTACTTAAATTAATTTCTAAGATATAGTGTGATTGTGTTTTGAAAATTAATTAGTAGGTACTTAAATTGTTGCAATATTATTAATTTGAGAATTATTAAATTTTTAACCGAAAAAAAGTAAGTCTACTAATAATAAAAGGGTACTAAAATGTAAGGCTGCTAAAAAATGAATTTGAAATTTTTAGGACATTTCAAAAAGTGAAGTTTTTTTTAAAAGTAAATTGTTATGTGGTTTGTGGTTTTCTTTTTTTGGGACAATTATGAGGGGAATACTAAGGTGCTCTAGAAGTTTCTTCTTCTAGTTTTTAAATTAAACATTGAAAAAATAACAATTAAAAATTCATGTGTGGGAAAAAGTATTTTATAGAATATAGTGTAATTGTGTTGGGAAAAGTAATTCCTACGTACTAAAATTTTTGCAATATTATTAAAATGAGAAGTGTTAAAATTTTAACACAGAAATTGCAAGACTACTAATAATAAATTTTTAATTAAATTTAAGGCCACTAAAAAATGTTTTTGAATTTTTTACGATATCTTAAAAAGGCTTCGAGTTTTTTTGAAAGTAAATTGTTATCTGGTTTGTGATTTCTTTTTTTTTTTTTGGACATATAGGAGGGGGAATAGTAAGGAGACCTAGAGGTTGCATATTCTAGAATGTGTGGAGAAAAATATTTTTTAGAATATAGGGTCATTGTGTTGGGAAAATAAAATCGTAGGTACTAAAATTGATGAAATATTATTGTATTTATAGGTATTAAAATTTATACCAAAAAAATATAAAGCTACTAATAATAAAAGGCTACTAAAATGTAAACCCACTTAAAAAATGTTTTTGAAATTTTTACGATATTTTTAAAAAGCTTAAAGATTTTTTTAAAAAGAAAATTGCTATGTGGTTTGTGGTTTCAATTTTTAGGACATATATGAGGGGAATAGTTGTAGGCCAAAATAGGCTAAGAGGGGGTGAATTAGCCTCTTTTTCGCTTAAGCTCTGATTTGGCACTAATGATGCCGAATCTGTCTTTCATCAGATTCTGCAGATTAAGAACATTAAGACACAAACTAATGCATAATTAAGTGAGTAAGGTTAGAGAAATACGCACAGTAGTTTAAAGTGGTTCGCCACTAAGGACTACATCCACTACTCAAGGAGTCCACCTTGAGATTTCTAACCTTCACTATATCTTGGCCTTTTCGGGTTCAACCACAACCTTTTACAAGCTTTTTCCTAGGCTAAGCTCAAACCTATCACACACCACAAACCTCCCCGGTTTGTTGAATCCCACCTTAGCAAACTAATCCCAAGTTCCCACTAAGGTGTTTCTGATCTCATAGCAAGGAATCTTCAATGACAATGTCAAGAAAATGTACAATTAAACTCATTACTCTAGCCTTTAAGATATCACTCAATTTTGGCTCTTTTGGAGAACTGCAAGTGTAACTCAAGTAGTATTAGTTCAAGGTTGCGTAATGGCAGCTCTGACTTGAGTTCTTCAGTCTTCCTTCAATTTATAGAGGCTAGGGGAAGTGGTAGCCTCTTCACCCAACGGCTAGCTGTCACTTTCTGCTATCTCGAGATTTGGCGTCATTGGCGCCAAAACGTTCATCACTTCAAATTCCAGAAAGTGGTCTACACATGCTGAGCCACTGCCTATGTTTTATTCTCCTAGGTTGGACTGAATCAGAATGAGTCGTTGTGAGAGCTTTGCAGTCCATTAAACAAACACCTGCAGAACAGAGAGAAACAAACTTGCGGGTTTTGTGCTCATAAGAGGCCTCCAACAGATGGCTCCAAAGTACAAGAAAGTTAGCACAAGCTTAGCAGACTCCAAGATTTGGTGATCCTAGGATAGTCAGATTCGAATCTATCCGTTGTGAGACATGTCCAGATCTTTAGTCCAACATTTTCTGAGTTAAAGTAGGCTAAGTAACAGATTTACAAAGTATGGAGCGCCTCCAACAAGTTACCTCAAAGTTCTAGAAAATCAGCACAAGTTGAACGGATACCTAGGTTTGATGGTCCCAAGTTTGGGCTAAATCGGGATGAATCTTTCTAGCTCCTGTCCAGATTAATAAACAAATATTTTCTAAGTTGAATCACGCTAGATTTCTGGTTTATAGGGTCTAGGAGCATCTCCAACATTTGCCTCAAAGTTGTAAGAAATCCAATGTGAACTAGGGCATGAAAAAGACTAAAAACATTAAAATAATACCACTAGCACACGTACCAATCCCACTAACCTCAAACCTTATAAAATCTGATTTCATTATTTTATTCATGGGTTTGGGTGGTGGATTAAAATATTCATAAACCTAGTTTGTCATTAATCAAAACCAATTAAGCATATGGTTAGGTAATTAGATTAAATTACTAGTTAGCACTAATCGGCTAATTAATTATTCACTAATGCACATGATAATTACCTTAACCCAACATTCTCCCCCTTTTTGATGATGACAAACATATATGAAAAATACAAGTATGTGAGAGTTTAAAACGAAATAAGATTTAAGCTCCCCCTCAACCTATGATACTCCCCCTTAATCTATGCTCCCCCTATCTTAAATTTTTTTCCAATATAAGCATAAATCATTAGAGAAACAGAGATAAGTTAGAGCAATAAGCATAATTAATCGATATAAATAAGAATAATCACCCATAGTGTAAACATAAGCTGATATCGAAATAAACATCCGTCATTGTGTGTTTTTCACACATTCTCACTTTTCTCCCCCTTTTGGCATCACCAAAAATTAGTTATAGGGAGGAAAAGATCATTATCCTGCAGAAAGATCAGCCAATATAGCATAGCAAGATAATAGAGCAACATAGATATAGAAATCAATGTAGTTCGACAGAAATCCAAACGATCTGGCATCAGCAGTGCTAGAACGAACATAAAACCATAATATCCAGAAACATTCAAAACATAAGCCGAATTTAACCATGATGCAATGTGAGTCTAGAGATGAAAATGCATGATTCTAATTGCTCATTAGATCCAAAAGGAAAGTTACTCATTGGATTCATCATCAGTAGCATCCTTCTGAAAGGAGGAATCCGAGGCAAAGAACACATTAGCATCAGGACGGAAGTAGGTCACGAGCATGTCCAATTATGCCTTCTGCATATCCATCAACTTAATCATCCCATTGATTTCTAGAATCTCCTTTACATCCTTCACTTCCTCAACTAATGCCTCAACTCTTGCATCCTTGGATGAGCATGGTTGTGTGACATAGAACACACCATGCATATTCATCACGATACGCATATGGGAGAGAGTTAAAGTGCATAAGACATCTGATAGATGATCACTTGTAGGAACCACAATAGCATGTTGCACAATAAATGTGATTAAACTCTCATAAGGTCTCCTTTTGTGCAGCAATATGTGATGGAGAATGATGTGTAATTTAATAAAGTATTGCTCAGAAAACACCCTAATAGCCACACATCATAGGTCTTCAAAGTGTTTTGGTAGTCATGTTGAGGAGTGAGTACTCATGTGATGAAGTACAACAAGATCTTGGGGTTTGTTGACATATCCTCATACTTGCCATCCTTTCAACAACAACCTTCTTTGTTCAGGAACACCATGATTCTCCTCATATTCCCTCAAAAATTATTCCAATAAGGATGAAGGTGCAAGAGCAATTTCCATACTTCTTTTTTTTTCAGCAAAGAAATCAATCAGAACTATTTTATCCTTTGGAATTCTGCACTGCTCATAATGTCATTGATGGCGAGTCAACCGTTTCCACAATGGTTTCGGGCACAAGTAGTGGATTTTGTGAATTCTTTTGGTTGACAAGGTACTATTGAGGTTCTTCTTTAATTGCAGATGGATTTGGCACTGATGCTGCCATATCGATTGAAGACCTACAAGGCTGCAAAGCTTTCTTTTCTTTAGTGAAGACTAGATTGAGGCTCTTCTATGTTTAGAGTAGGAAAGCTTTTGCATTTTGGAGCATTGGTGGTTGAATTGAAAGAGAGAGTTTAATGTATGAGGATCGGTTGAGGATTTTAGCAGAATTATCACTCTCTTTCCTTATGGGGATTTTTGAATTATCACTCACTTTTCCCATATTAATGAATAATTCATGGGAATATAGCAGTTACCTTGTATGAGTAGAATTAAGATTGGTAACTAACATTTAGTGGGTTATTGAGTAAGGAAATTGTGGGTTAAGTGTAATAACTAGAGGTTTAGTTTTTGGGTAATGAATAGTTGAAGAACTTGCGGGTAAAAGACGTTTCCCATGCATGGGCTTCTTTGTCTAACAGCCGCCCTGATTCCACATTTCAAGGAACCAAATTCTCTTTCTTCTTTTTTCCCATGTTTCCTTCCAGCTGAAAGCACACTCTCTTTCCTCAATTGAAATTACTCTTATTCAAACACTGTAGAGTGGGCCTTTATCTCCCGATGATTCTTCTATTCTTTCATCTTCCTCTCAACTTTTTCATTAATTCCCATAAGGCCTTGTATCAAGTTGCATCCGCTAGAGATCATACTTCTCTTTTCTCCAACCTGATTCTTCTTTTCTAGAAACCACAACGCTTGCTTATTTTCACCCAACAATTTCTGTCATGCTAATGCACTTTCTTTTTCCTTCTTCTTTTAGCATTCTCGATTGATGATCATTAAAGTCCTCTTGCAAGTTGCATCCTTTCACCTAAATCACATCCTTCCATCTCAAAAATATTTTTCTTTTCCAAAACCGATAGACCATGCCTAGTTTGCACCAAACGAAATCTATCAGGCCCTTCTTCACCACTTTTTCTTTCCTCTTTTGGAATGCTTGATTGATGATCATATGAGCACTTCGCTTTGACTTATCATTGCAGCCCAAAAATTATGCCTAGTGGTGTGTGTGAATGTGATGTACACTGCAACAAAAATTAAGGAAAGAGGTCACCTGATTCATTTGCCGAATTGAGGTGGATTGCACATGCCAAGCTCCAATCTAATCTTTTTGAACTAGTCCTCCTTTAATGACTTTGTAAATATTCTTGCTAATTGATTCTCAGTTTGGACAAAATCAAGCATTATATCCTTCTTAAGCACATAATCTCAAGTAAAAGGATGCCTAATTTCAATGTGTTTAATTCTTCAATGTTGAACCAGGTTCTTTGTAAGGTTTATGTCACTCAAACTATCGCATAAAATAAGCACATTATTATATGTAAGACCATAATCAAGCAAAGTTTGTTTCATTCAAAGTATTTGTGCACAACAAGAACCAGCAGCCACAAATTTGGCTACGGTTGTGGATGTCGCCACTGAATTTTATTTCTAACTAGCCCTAGAAACAAGTGATTGACCCAAGAATTGGCATGTACCACTGGTGCTTTTTCGATGAGGAATGCATCTAGCAAAGTCAGCATTAGAGTACCCAATTAATTCAAACACATCAGTCCTAGGATACCAAAGTCCTAAAGATGGAGTTCCTTTCAAGTATTTAAAGATTAATTTTATAGCACGCAAATGGGACCCCTTAAGACATGCTTGGAATCTAGCACATACACAAACACTAAGCATGATATCAGGTTTAGTAGCAGTGAGGTAAAGAAGACTTCCAATCATAACTTTTTAGGTCTTTATGTCCTTATCTTTACCTTGTTCATCTTTGTCTAGCTTAGTTGATGTGCTCATTGGAGTTGGACTCGTTTTGGCACCATCCATGCCAAATCGTTTCAGTAACTCCTTGGTGTATTTTGCTTGACTTATGAATATTTCGTCTCTTTGTTGCTTGACTTGGAATCCGAGAAAGAATGTTAATTCTCTTATCATGCTCATCTCGAATTCACTGTGCATCAGCTTTTCAAATTCTTTGCACAAAGAGTCGTTAGTAGCACCAAATAGTATGTCATCCACATAGATTTGAACAATGATTAAATCACTTTTAAAATGCTTCACAAAAAGAGTAGAATCAACTTTTCCTCTAGTAAACCCTTGTGTGATTAAGAATGTACTTCATACCAAGCCCTTGGTGCTTGTTTCAAGCCATAGAGTGCTTTCTTCAATTCGAACACATGGTCGGGATGTTCAAAGTCCTCAAAACTGGGAGGTTGTTCAACATACACTTCCTCCATGATGAATCCATTTAGAAAGACACTCTATACATCCGTTTGGTAGAGCTTAAATTCCTTGTGACAGGCAAATGCTAAAAGCATTCGAATTGACTCAAGTCTTGCCACGGGAGCAAAAGTCTCATCAAAGTCAATCCCTTCCTCTTGGTTGTATCCTTGAGCAAAAAGTTTGGCTTTGTTTCTTGTAACATTTTCAGCTTCATCTAGCTTGTTTCTAAGCACCCACTTTGTGCCAATCACGGGATGATCACTTGGTCTTTCAACCAATTCCCATACATCACTCCTCTCAAATTGGTTTAGCTCTTCTTCCATAGCCATAATCCAATTTTCATCATTTATGGCATCAGCAACATTCTTTGGCGCTGTTTGTGACAGGAATGCCTGATGTGAATTGATGTTATGGATTGATGAGCGAGTTGATACACCTCTTGTTGGATCTTCTGTGATGGTGTTTGTTGAGAGACCTTTTGGCACCTTCGATGCCAAATGTGGTTGCACATCGCTGGATGGAAGTTCTTACTCAAGTGCATTTGTCTCATTCAATGGATTTGAGCTTTCAGTCCTATTGTCTTCCTGTTTTTCAGTTTTCTGAATTGATGTACTCTGAGATTGTGGATTATGATTCTCTACTTTTACAACATCTTCTACCAACAAAGACCTCTTATTATACACTGTATAGGCTTTGCTTTTAGTTGAATAACCAAGGAATATGCCTTCATCAGATTTTGCGTCAAACTTGCCAAGAGCATCCTTTGTATTCAATATGTAACAATTAGACCCGAAAACCTTAAAGTAACGAATGTTTGGCTTTTTGTCATTCCAAATCTCATAGGGTGTCTTTTCAAGTGTTGATCTAATAGACACTCTATTCAATTTGTAACATGTGGTGTTTTCTACTTCAGTGTAGAAATAAGTAGGAAGACAATGTTCATTTAACATAGTTCTTGCCATCTCTTGCAAGGTTCGATTCTTCCTTTTCACTACCCCATTTTGTTGAGGAGTTCTAGGAGCCGAAAAGGTATGGTTGATGCCAATTTCTTCAGAGAAGTGATTAAAGATAATATCATCAGATTTTCCTCCATGATCACTTCTAATCTTTGTTAACCTATACTCATTCTCATTCTATAGCTTTCTAACTAAGGATCCAAACTCATGAAGAACATTATCCTTTTGAGCTAGAAAGATGAGCAAGTAAAGCGTGAATAATCATCCACAATAACAAAGGTATATTGCTTACCTCCTAGACTTACCATCCTCATTGGCCCAGAGAGATCAAGAAGTAAAAGTTCCAATGGCTGGGATGGTGCTAGAGCATTTTTAGGTTTGAAAGAGCTTTGGATTGTTTGCCTAGTTGACAAGCTCGGCATATCCTTTCTTTTTCAAACTTCATTGATGGAAGTCCCCTTACAAGCTCCTTCTTTAGTAGGTTTGACATGAGTTCCATGTGTGCATGTCCCAACCTTGTACGTCATATCTCAGGAGCTTCTGTGCTTAACATTAAGACACTTGTTCACAGGGTTAGCAACATAACATATATTAATGGAGTATAGATTTCTTATCCTTTTTCCCTTGAAGATTATGTTGTTATTCTCAAGGCTAGTTACCGAACATCCATTTGCATCAAAGGTAACTTTGCAACCACAATCACAAAGTTGTCTTATACTCAAAGGATTGAACTTCAGATTATCAACTAATAGCACATGTTCAATCATAAGATCTTTACCATCATTACCTATACCCAGAACTTTGCCTTTCGATTTGGCACCAAAGATGCCAGATCGTTGGCCTATCGAGTAGAGGAACGTGAACATGTATGGGTCTCCGGTCATGTGTCTTGAGCATCCACCATCAAGTACCCATTGAGCCCTCTTTTCCTGCAGAATAATCAGGTTTTTGGTACCCACATAAGCTTTGGTCCATGGAGGTTAGTTTTGGTACCTTTAGGTACCCACATAAACTTTATTTGACAATTCTTCTTTCTAAATATGCAACTCTTGATGCCATGTCCAATTCGATTGCAATAATGACAGTTAATGTGACTTTTATGACTCGCATCAGATTTAATAAAAATATTTCTATGTGATGAAGAGCTTTTGGGTGCATAGTGAGCATAATTATGAACTTTATTATTCTCAAAGACATTACGAGTTGCACCTAGACCTATCTTTTGAAGAGTATGTCTTTGCTGTTTGAGAATCATATCTAATCCTTTACTTCCAGACTCGAACTTCTTTAGCATGTCATTTAGATACTCACAATGTTTAGCTAGTTTACTGTTTTCTTTCAAAAACTTATCGCATAGTTCCTGGTTGGCCATACTTTTCTTCTCAAGTTTGCTATAAGCACTGGCCAGTGCATCATGCTTCGTTTTGGCATCGTCCATGCCAAATGAACATGAAATTAGTTCATCATTCAACTTGTTACAGCTAGCTTGTTGATCTAATTTTTTTGACTCTAAGACCTGGATTTTCCTTTTAAGTTGAATGTTTTCTTTTGTTATTTTCTTAAAGCTTCTAAATAGCTCATCATATGCATCTTGTATGTTACCAAAATCACATTCAGAGGAGTCAGAATTACTTACCTCATCGTTATCTCTTGCCATGAGACACGTTTTGGCAACTTCTTCTTGTTTTGAATCACTCTCAGAATCTAAATTATCCCATGCTGCCATTGCCTTCTTTCCATTGCCTTTAGAAGCTTCAAACTTGGGTTTTCTTTGCAAGGGACAATCCGCTTTTAATATGTCTGGGGCGATTGCATCTATAACAAAGAAGTTGATCTTCTTTTGGCTGTTCAAGTTTGACTCCTATAGAGCTTCTTCCTCTTTGATTTCTTTTCTTAAGGAGCTTAAGGAATTAGTGGGTGACAAGAGCTATGTCTGAATCACTCTTAAAATCATCCTCATGTGTGTTGAAAGCTAACTTTTTCTTCTTTTTGGCTCCAATTTCAAATTTTGAGCCATACACAATAAGGTTTCCCATGAGCTCATTGTAGGTAAGCGTATTTATATCTTTGGCTTC
Organism: Turnera subulata; assembly: GCA_028386065.3. Taxonomy (NCBI): domain Eukaryota; kingdom Viridiplantae; phylum Streptophyta; class Magnoliopsida; order Malpighiales; family Passifloraceae; genus Turnera; species Turnera subulata. The sequence goes on along the minus strand of JAKUCV010001289.1, from coordinate 70,442 downwards.
CTCAATGGCTGTGACTTTGGGTTCCCATTCAGCTGAAAGTGATCTAAGGATTTTAGTTGCCTTCTCCTTTATTGTGATCACTTTCCCAAGACATGCATGGTTGTTGCATAAAATTGTAAACCTTATATCTAGGTCTTGAATGGACTCGTCACCTCTCATTTGGATCAACTCGAAGTCTCTCATGAGTCTGTTCATCATGGATTCTTTAACTTGAGTGGTGCCCTCATGAGCTATACAAAGATGACTCCAAATCTCATGTGCAGTGTTGCATGAACGCACTCGTTCAAACTCGGCTTGGCTAATGCCACAAAGGAGAGCATTTTTAGCTTGTGCATCTAGCTTCGCCTTTTTCATTTCTTCCTCGCTCCAGTGTTGCATATCTTTAGCAAGATGTGTGTATGGTGTGCTCACTATTTGCCACATCTCCAAATCCTTTCCCTCAAGAAAAGTCTTCATGCGGAATTTCCAATGGTTAAAGTTTAAACCATTGAAGTATGGAGCATTGTTGATGTTGTTTCCCTCGAATGCCATGATCTTTTTCTTCTGGAGGTTAATCCAACAGCAAAGATCCTTGCTCCGCTACCAATTGTAGGCCCAAATAGGCTAAGAGGGGGGTGAATTACCCTCTTCTTCAGATTCTGTAGATTAAGAACATTAAGACACACACTAATGCACAATTAAGTGAGTAAGGTTAGAGAAATATGCACAGCTGTTTAGAGTGGTTCGCCACTAAGGACTACATCCACTACTCAAGGAGTCCACCTTGAGATTTCTAACCTTCACTATTTCTTGGCTCTTACGAGTTCAACCACAACCTTTTACAAGCTTTTTCCTAGGCTAAGCTCAAACCTATCACTCACCACAAACCTTCCCGGTTTGTTCAATCCCACCTTGGCAAACTAATCCCAAGTTCCCACTAAGGTGTTTCTGATCTCACAACAAGGAATCTTCAATGACAATGTCAAGAAGATGTACAATTAAGCTCAATACTCTAGCCTTTAAGATATCACTCAATTTAGGCTCTTTTGGAGAACTGCAAGTGTAACTCAAGTAATATTAGTTCAAGATTGCGTAATGGCAGCTCTGACTTGAGTTCTTCAGTCTCCCTTCAATTTATAGAGGCTGGGGGAAGTGGTAGCCTCACCACCCAACGGCTAGCTGTCACTTTCTGCTACCTCGAGATTTGGCATCATTGGCACCAAAACGTTCATCACTGCAAATTTCAGAAAGTGGTCTGCACATGCTGAGCCGCTGCCTATGTTTGATTCTTTTAGGTTGGACTGAATCAGAATGAGTCGTTTCGAGAGCTTTGTAGTTCTTTAAACAAACACCTGCAGAACAGAGAGAAACAAACTTGCGGGTTTTGTGCTCATAGGAGCACCTCCAACAGATGGCTCCAAAGTACAAGAAAGTCAGCACAAGCTTAGCAGACTCCTAGGTTTGGTGATCCTAGGATTGTCAGATTCGAATCTATCCGTTGTGAGACCTGCCTAGATCTTTAGTCCAACATTTTCTAAGTTAAACTAGGCTAGGTAACAGATTTATAAAGTATGGGAGCGCCTCCAACAAGTTACCTCAATGTTCTAGAAAATCAGCACAAGTTGGACAGAAACCTAGGTTTGATGGTCCTAGTTTGGGTGATGGATTAAAATATTCATAAACCTAGTTTGTCATTAATCCAAACCAATTAAGCACATGGTTAGGTAATTAGATTAAATTACTAGTTAGCACTAATCGACTAATTAATTAATCACTAATGCACATGTTAATTAACTTAACCCAACAATAGTCAGGTGCTCTAGAAGTTGCATCTTCTAGTTTTTAATTTATAAATTGAAACAGTAACAATTAGAAATTCATGAGTGGAAAAAATATTTTTAAGGATATAGTGTCATTTTGTTGGTTGCATCTTCTAGTTTTTAATTTAAAAATTTAAACATTATCAATTAAAAATTCATGAGTGGAATTTTTTTTTTTTTAAGAATATAGTGTGATTTTGTTGTGAAAATAAATTCGTAGGTACTAAATTTGTTGCAATATTATTAATTTGAGAGGTATTATAATTTTGCCCAAAAAAATGTAAGGCTACTAAAAAAAAGCAACAAAAATGTAAGAATACTAAAAAATGTGTTTCAAATTTTTTGGAAATGTTAAAAAAGCTTTTGTTTTAGAAAAAATTGTTATGTGGTTTGTAGTTTATATATCAGGGGAATAGTAAGGTTTCCTAGAAGTTGCACCTATAAAATTAAAAATTCAAATAGTAACAATTAAAAATTCATGAGTGCGGAAAATATTTTTTAGTATATAGTGTGACTATGTTGGGAAAATTAATTCGTAGGTAATAAAATTGTTGCAATATTATTAAATTTAGAGTTATTAATTTTTTTTCAAAAAAATATAAGGCTGCTAATGATAAATGGGTACTAAAGTGAAATGCTTCTAAAAAATGTTTTCTGAAATTTATTGGATATTTTTAAAAAGCTTAAAAATTTTTTGGCAAACGAAATTGTTATGTGGTTTATGGTCTCTATTTTTTTCTAAACGTATATGAGGGGAATAGTAAGGAGCTCTAGAAGTTGCATCTTCTAGTTTTTAAATTTAAAATTCAAACAGTAACAATTAAAAATTCATGTGGGGAAAAATGTTTCTTGAGAATATAGTGTGTTTGTGTGAAAAAAATATTGTTTATAATATAATGTGATTATTTTGGGAAAATAAATTTGTAGGTACTAAAATTGTTGCAATATTATTAAATTGAAAGGTATTTAAATTTTGACCCAAAAAATGTAAGGCTACTAATAATAAAAGGCTTCTAAACTGTAAGGTTACTTAAAAATATAACAGAATTTTTTAAGATTTATTAAAAGGCTTAAATATTTTTTAAAAAGAAAATTGTTTGTGTGGTTTGTGGAAAATATTTTTTAGAATATAGTGAAGCGCTCCGACCTGTATTTACCAGATACAGTAAACACGTGTCAAAACTATTCTTATTGATAGAACAGACAACGCATCGCAATAAAATACTACACAGTAAATTCAAATACAGCAGAGGTACCAAGACAACATCCGTCACCCATACTCGGGGACCATTATTCAAACCACACACACTAGCTCAACAGCAGCAACATAATCCAGTACAAACAACATCATAAGCAATATAGGAAAGCAGCAACACAACAACATATATTACACAGCAGCGGAAGTCTTATATGCACATGCAGCGGAGGTATGGATCCGGGGTTAGGTGGAGAAGAAAGCAGCAGCCATCAAACGTCGTACTTGAACTACTAAACAACTTAACCTACGGGATGAAACCCCGCAGGCGAGGGGTAAGTCTGAAGTGCACGCCGACCATGGATAAACAAAGATATGCAGGCCACTATAATACTTTCGAAGAAACTAAAGGCAAAGACAACTCAAAGATCAACCAAATCATGACTGAGCCAATACCAAAAGAATATTTATTATTATTACCAATTTTATCTTCCGGGCCCCTATCACTGGACAAGCTAGGGTCGTACCTTGTTATTAACTAATTCCGGATGCCAGACCAAAACACAATCCGGGATCAACATCCCAATAACAACCAATCTGGGATCTACATCCCAATATCCAAATCATCCGGGATCAACATCCCCAATAACCAAACCAAACCGGCCATGACACCACAGAACTAGCCTCTAACCATCTAGTCGTACCACTACTTTCCACATGACAATTAAATCATCATCTCAAATTCAATTCAATTCCATTTCCAATACTCATTATCCTTTCCTCAATTATCTACATTTACCAGTTCATCATCAATCTCAACACAATATTCACAAAACCAATATCATAGTCTAACAACAACAACAACAACACCGTAGCAGTCAAGTATCCAACAATAACCATCTCAATAGTTCAATCAAACAACAAAACACACACAGTATTACGGGCACATATCAAAGGTTATCCATCCTCACCTTAGCCGATTATCAATTATCGAAATGGCCAACAGATTCTAAGTCCATTCCTCAGGCAACTGCTCGTTATCAACTCCTATATCAAACAAATAATGCACATATAAGATGTTATGCAGATGCCATGCTAATACTGTATGCCGTAAAATAAATTACTGACTCCTCTTGGTTACTGTCTCGGGTTATTTCTCTATTATCATCACAATTCACCGTTTATTATCCGTGTGTCAAAATACCATAATATGCTTATACCCGGTTATTATTCTGGTACTTATTACTTACTTTGACAATACCTTTTCCAAAATTATTTTTCTCAAAATAACTATTATTTACCATATATATTTCCCAAAATTATTTCCACAAATTATTTTTATTTTCCCAGAATTATAGTTTTTCCAGATTTTATTTTCTCTTTTTTTTTTACTGGACTGGGCCAAACAGTGTCAGCCCAGGCCTAGCACAGCACCAAACCCAGGCCCTAAACAGGAGCCTAGGCCTTGGCCCGTGCTGCCGACCCAACGACACACCAGCCCAGGTCCAAGAGCTCTAACCCAAATCCAAGATCCAGACGCGGGTCAACCCAACCCACATCCTCATCATCCAGGTCTACCCACCCGAAGAATGGGTTTCTCACAACCCGTCGCTCACCTTGGCGGCTGCAGCGGCGAGGCGACGAGAAGGCGTGGGCGGCTCGACGAGACGGAAGGCGGGAGGAACGCGTCGCGAGGAGTAGGCATCGTCGCTGGTGGCTGCAGGTGGACTCGGCAGTGCAATGGCGACGACCCAAGGAAGATAGCCATCGGGTTCACAGCTGCCGGCGGCGCATCAGGCGGCAAAAGCTACGTCAAGACGGCGACGCTGCAAGGAAGACGATGATGCGGGTGGTGTCGCATGCGGTGGCATGGTTCACTAACGCGTGAACAGTAACAGGGGAGGTGAGGAAGAAGAAGGTGACGGGTTGGTGATGACGTGGCAGAGTCGGGTTGGTGGGTGTGTTTTTCTCTTTTTTTTTTCCTTTTCTTTCTGGTTTGTGAATGAATTTCAGTGGTTGTTTGCAGGTTAGGCAGTGATATGTTGCAGGTGAAGTTTTGCAGAGGCGAGGATGATGTTGATACTGGGAAGCAGAGTGATACAAGTTAAAGGCTTTCAAACACTGATGATGCACGAGCAAGGTACTGGCAACGCACGGGTCACACAAGCAATTAACAAGCTTCACAAGAAAAGGCGGCGGTAGCCTCAATACTGTGCAGCATGTGAGGCGTGTCCCGTCCGGACCAGAAAATATCCATTGTACTCCCTTACCTTTATTTCTGGTCCGTAAACTCGAGGATAAACCCGGCTTTTCAGAAGATTCCTGGACCCGAAAAAATGTAAGGCTACTAAAGAAAAAAAGTATGCTAGAAAGTAAAGCTACTAAAAAATAAATTTGGAATTTTAAGGATATTTTTAAAAAGCTTAATTTTTTTTAAATAGAAAATTATTATGTGGTTTGTGGTGAAGAAAACAGTGAGGCAAAATAACATGGATAACATGGCTTTATATTTTATTTAGATTTGATTTTATGCAATAACAAAGATTACAACAATGATTCTAATTCTCCAACACTAATTTTGTTAATTATTATTTATTATTACTTGTCTTATCAAGACGTCTCCAAACAAACAATGAAAAAATGGAAAGGAACAAACAATTAGACAAAAAATAAAAAGCGATTCAAACAGACAAATTTTAAAAATATAAAGTAAACGATGAGATGGTAAACGATACAAACAAACAAAACCAAAACCAAAACCAAACCAATCCAAACCAAAACTAAAACAAAATCAAAACCGAACAAAAAAACATTAGAAACAAAAAAAAAGCCATATACAGGAATGTTGATAAACATAAAAAATTTAAAAATCAAAATGAATAAAAATTTAACTTACCTCTAGTGGAAAAGTTGAGGTTGGCACCTATATAGGAAAAAAAAGAAAGATTAAATTAGGAATGACAAAAGGAAACAAAAAACTACTAAAATTATGGCTAGATATTGAAAATGAAAACATAAAAAACGTCATAGGAAAGTCAATAAACAATAATTTAAACATCAAAATGGAAAAAGATTTAACTTACCTTTAGTGAAAAATTTGAGGTTGGTACCTATATAGGTAAAAAGGAAAGATTAAATTAGGAATGACAAAAGGAAAACAAAAACAAATTAAATTATGGCTAGATATTGAAAATATGTTTGGTTACCTTTTTTGGGTGGGTTGGCTTTTTTGGGAAAGGAGTGTCTCTGGAGATTTTTAGATTTGAATTGGGAGAATTTTAGACTTCCTTACCTTATATATAGTTGGTAGGAAAGGGTTATGGAATAAATGCAATTGATTTTATATATTTAATTTGTTGACTAATTTCCTTTACAAGTGCAGAACGCTTTTGGTTGGTGTCTAAAATACAATAATTTAGTAATCCTATTAATTTGGCCGTTTTGGGTTTTCCTCTCATTATTTTGCTTCTTCTATTATTCAATTTTTCCAGAGAATTATTGGAGGTATTTGATATTAACTATACACATTAATTCCACTAGTGGGGTATGATTATTAATACAACTTTGTTGTTTTTTTTTTTGCCTTTTCTCACCCATTTTTATTTTCTTTTTAATTGTTTTTGCCACATGTCAATTAGATGTTGTGCCAAATGTCACATTCTCAGGATCCTAGGTGTCGAAATAATAGAGCTCCTGGGTGAGGGCTCTGCTATTATATTATATAGTAGATGTGACGTACTTCAATTTGAACCTAGGATCTAACACAATAGTAACAAACAACAAGGGACATGCACTACAAAATTTTGAGGGAAATGGCTTCAGCCATATGCTGAAGCTAAAAGGTTTCGAATTAGCTTCGGCACAGCTTCAAAACTCCAAACAAAAAAAACAAAAGTTTCGGAATGACTTTGGAATGGCTTCGGACTTAAAAAAAAGTATATTATATTGTTTCAGTTTAATTTCAGAATAGCTTCGAAACTTTAATAATATTTTATTTTAAAACAATCAAACTCATATTTTCCCGTGAATTCATCTTCAGGTTTGTAATAGGTGGTACATTGAAATTTTTCGGGGCCTTGGAAAGTTAAAAAAAGAATCTTAAGCAGTTTGCACTAGCTAGCGTGGACAAATAAAATTGTGTTGTCAAATTGTTTCGTGAATCAGCTCAGTTTTAAATAAAATATTGTAAAAAATCTATACTATATATAAAAGCACGAAGTCTCCAAACTTGCGAAATTGAAATACCAAAATTCCATTCTTTTACTATTATAGTTAAAGGCATAATAGTCATTATAAAAATCTATTCTAAATAACAGATCGTAACAACGCACTTACACCATCCATCCAACGGCAAATTGGATCATTTTTTTTTTTAAAAAAAGTCAGTTTAATCCCAAAGACAACAAATTGGATCAGTTTTAAACTCATGAACTCAGAAAGCCAGCAAATTAATATATTACCCTCTCATTAATTAATAAAAATAATATTAAGTATTCTTCTTCCACCGACGTCACCGACAACCTAGAAAACTAAAATCCAAAGTTTTAAAAATCAAATGCAAAGTCTATACTATACGAAGTCACCAAAATTTGCGAAATTGAAATACTAAAATACCCTTCTCTTTTACTATTATAATTAAAGGCATAATAGTCATTATAAAAATTTATTTTAAATAACAGATCATAACAACCCACTTACACCATCCATCCAACGGCAAATTGGATCAGGTTTTTTAAAAAAAACAGTCAGTTTAATCCCAAAGCCAACAAATTGATATATTACCCTCTCATTAATTAATCAAAATAATATTAAATATTTTTCTTCTACCGACGTCAACGACAACCTAGCAAACTAAAATCCAAAGTTTTAAAAATCAAATCCAAAGTCTACACTATATATAAAAACACGAAGTCACCAAAACTTGCGAAATTGAAATACTAAAGTATCCTTCTCTTTACTATTATAATTAAAGGCATAATTGTCATTATAAAAATCTATTCTAAATAATAGATCATAACAACCCACTTACACCATCCAACGACAAATTGGATCAGTTTTATTAAAAAAAAAGTTATTTTAATCCCAAAGACAGCAAATTGGATCAATTTTAAAAACATCAACTCAGAAAGGAAACAAATTAATATAATTACCCTCTCATTAATTAATAAAAATAATAGTTAACTAGCAAACTAAAATCCAAACCTTTAAAATTCAAATCCGAAGTTTTAAAAATCTTATAATAGTTATAATCCTATTCGTATAATAAAATAATATATATCTACTCATTATTTCTATTCATGTAATCCTATTTGTATTCAAAAACTAATTCTAAAATGATATATATCTACTAATTATTTGTATCCCGCACAACTTACAATATCAACTTCAACTATGACACTGCTTATTAATTCATAAACTAATTAATTATAGTGCCTCCAATATATACATGCCATCAATTTCTTCTTTGCTTGTTTTCTTGTTTCTTTTGAAGCTAATTCTTTGCTTTATCTCATATGCATGAGCAAATTAACCGTTACGGTCCGCCAAATTTAGGACTGATGATGTGAAATTAGCAGGTATCCAGTCTGTCAAATCTGCCTCACATTATACCAAATCGCTACCGGAATTGCCTTATAAGTGATGATAATAAGTTTGTTTTTTTAGATAAAGTGCATTGCTATTTTTTACACAATCTGAAAACCGTAACCTATTTGAATGTTGTTTTGCCCGATTTAATCAGGATCCGACTCGGATCGAGTAACAGGTTATAGTGGGTGAGTCTTCCAATAAAAATCTTGAATGGATTATTATCAACAAGAGCATGTTGGCTTAGTTGGTTGAGGTTCAGTAAGCACTCCCATTAAGTAGAGAGTTCGAACCCCACCGACCGTCCCATTGGTGGGTAATCTGTATATACCATCGTAAGCGCTCGCTGAGCACGGTGGTTTGCCCTGGCCCTGGACTGAGGGAGCCTCCACTTAACCTAAACTAAGGACTATGAAGAAGAAAAATTGTAATAGTCAACAAAAATTATCGACTGTTACCAAAAAAAAATAATATAACTTAGTAATGTTTACCAAAAAGAAAAATCATGAAGAAGAACAATCACAAGAGCTCATGACAGATGTGTTTGTAATTTATTATCAGGAAGAATTATGGAGAATAAGAGTCGAGTACTCAACGAAAACTATGAACAAGAACAATGGCAACTAAAATGAATAATAACGGAAAAGAATTATCATTGGAATTCATGACTGATGTGTTTGTGGTTTATTGTCAACAAGGACTATGAAGAAGAAAAATTAAAGTACAATCAAATAGTTAACGTAAGCTGCCAAAAAGATAATCGACCATGAAAAAAATAATAATGAAAAATAATAATATAATTTAATAATCTCATTTGTTAATAATAAAATTTAATAATTAAAATAAGGTAATTTAGAATTTATAGGAGTAACAAATATCATTGACGATAACCGATTAGTTAATTCATATTCGACAATATAAATTAATTCTAAATAATGCATATCCGTTTGTCTAGATTATGGGAAAATAAAATTTTGTCCTTATTATATATAAGTTTTTTTCAAGATGTTTATTAATACTATACCACATAATTTTAAAAATACAATGTTATACCATGTGCATCGCACATGCAAAAAAAATTAGTTATTAAAAACACGCAATATACCTCTATAAATATAGCCAAGTACACGCAGCTAACATTCCTCTCCCCACATATTTGTTCCCTGGTTGTTTTTGTTTCACTTCTCTTTGGTTTTGCACTCTTTTCGCCCCCAGTCCTCTACACTTGCACACACAACACAATCTAAAATTTTTAGTTTCTACTAATTCTGATAAAAAGTATTTAGTATCTATTCAAAGCGCAGCAACTAGATTTTAATGGTAAATGGTCTTACTTTATTTGTATAAAATTAAAGTTTTAATTTATATATAAAGTCTTAAATTAAATTTATTAATTTTTTAAAATAGACACAAGTTGTGATGGTGGCTGGTGGAAGTGATGAGGCTGCAACAACAAATAATTTTTTTTTTCGATACTAGTATATATTTATTTGTGATATAATGTTGTTAATCAATGATTAAATGATATTTATAGTTCTCATGGGCAGTAATTTTAAAAGTGAATTAAATGCTTAATTTTGATACTGTGCCTTGGAACGTGCAATATATATTGTGCATTGTGCATGTCATGTAAATTCGTCCCATTATAGCAAAATGTTGTGGAACTAAATGCTTAATTTCCAATATCTTTGCTTTCGCTACTTGTCCCATTATAGCATAGCAGCTCATGCATTTGCTAGCATAGGGTAGATATCCAAGTAAATTTGTCTATAGTTTTGTCCTGTTCATTGATTATTTTGGTTCAAGCTAGTTTGAGAAAAAAATATAAAAAACATATGTAGTAATGTTTTCATGTGGATGGGTAGGAATTAGTACTTTTAAAAAATATAGTTTCATTTTAATGATAAGAATTAGAGAAAATTTTGATTTGTTATTATGTTATGCATATTTTATTCTTAAATTCAATTTATAATATAATGTAATTAATTAGTCCAAAGTCACTGGCTTGATTTGTTCAATTTATTCAATCTAGAAAGGGCATAACAGTGGTCTTTTTTGGCATGGCAGTTTACGACAATAAGGTGGTTTTTAGCGAGAAATAGTAGACTTGAAGAAAAAGTTGAAGAAAAAAATCGGTAAGTCTATTTTTAACTAATAACTGTAAATTTTATGCAAATTTGTTTTTTTTTAAATTATTATGTGTTGAATTTTATATTAATTTATAGATAGATTGGTGATATGTCTAATTTTTATGCAGTGGCTCATTTAATTAAAGAATTTATGTTTCCGTAGAAGAATTTCACATGTTGCCTCATTGAAATAGACAAGAAAAAATAAATTAATATAGTAAAGAATATACTGAATCGAATAAACATAAATACCCTTTACGTTTTGATAAATATTTCTTTGAATTGTCAATAATTTCATGTTATTTATATTTATAATTAGAGATGGCAAACAATCGAGACTAGATGTATTGACGCCTGAAGAGGAATGGTGTCATCAATGAATCTTATAATTATGGTGTCATTCACTTTTTGGATATTGCTTATTCTTCTAGAGAAGTTGTTGATGACAAGGGAAAAATACGATGTCCTTATTGAAGCATAGATTTGCTGGAAATTATTATGTGTGGATTTTTCATGGGGAAAGTTATGATGATATTGGGATTCCTTCCAATAGAATAGAGGTGGATAATCAGAATGATATGGAAGATGGACCATACTCGCGCATGATGGATATGATAAATAATGTGGCTGGAGGAGACTTTGATGGAAGAAGCACTGGATACTGAAACAAAAGCAATTTCTCAGTTTATGGATTCATGCAACCGACGGTTGTGGGAGGGTTGCAGTAGTAAGCATAACTAACTCTCTACAGTGACCTGCTTACTACATGCAAAGTCTTTTTGTGACTTGTCAAATTCTAATTATGACTACTTCACCAAGGTCTTTTGGAATTCTTGCCTAAAAACCATAATTTGCCAGTTGATTTCGAAAGTGCAAAGAAGATGGTTAAAGAACTTGGTCTGGGATATCGGAATATTAACTTGTGCATAAAATTTTGTATGTTGTACTATGGTAAAGATGAGGATAGAGTATTGTGCAGAATGTGTAATGAACTTCGGTATAAATGGGATGACAAAAGAAAGCCTATTCCTTTCAAGAAGATAACTTACTTCCCGATTATTCCCTGGCTTAAACGACAATTTATGGGAAGAAAAACAACCGAATAGATGACATGGCATGCAACGTACCAAGCTGAGGATGGGAAGATGTGAAACCCCGGACATATGATGAAGCCCTTTCAAAATTTACTTGATGAAGTTTGGAAGTGGCAGGAGTAATTCGTGCACTTGTGCACATTGTTGGTTAGCAATTGGCTCCAATTGGCAAACAATTGGCCCCTGTTTGGCACCAGTTGGCTAGAGGGTGAGTAATCGGGATTAATTCTTGATTAGTGAGCATTAAGTCATCGATTAGGCTTATGATGGGGATTAGCTAGGCCTAAGTCTGTGTCATGTTGGTTGCTAAAGGAAGTAGGAGGTGGCACCTGCTTGTGATGGGTGGCACCATATTAGGCCCTGGGCAGCAAGTGGCTGCTTAGTCACCTGCTTGCCCAAGGCACTAAAGGTGCCAAGTAGGCACCTCAACCCCCACTTCTGCTGCCATTTTGTGCCTGCTAGAGAGCGGAAAACACTTAGCCATCTTGAGGGTTTCTGGAGCTGTGAAATCAAGGGAAATCACAGGTGAGCCCTAGGGTGCGATTTGGTGTGGTTTTTTGTGCCAATTAGCTTGGGTGGTGCCCAATTTGGCCTATTGGTGGCCAATTGATCTAAAAGTGGCTACCTAGGTTTGGATGAATTTTCTGGTGGGTTGTATGCATGATGGTGCCTAGTATTTGTACTAGTGCCCGTAGGTTGAGGGGAAATAGCCCGTTGGTGCGCCTGATGGTGCGCCTGTTGGTGCGGCTGCTGGTACGCCCATGGGTGCGCCTGTGGCACGCCACAGGGGTGCTTATGGTGCGCTAGAGTATGCCTGGGGTGCGCCTGGGGTGTGCCTGTGGTGCACCAGTAATGCGATTGGCCTCAAATTTGGCCAAGTGATATGCCCTGTAGCAAGGGTAGATTTCTTATGCCTTTTGCACTATGACTTTGAAATTATGCTTGGTATTGATGGATGATTATACATGTGCAGGAGGTGATAAGGAAGCCCAAATTGATCAAGGGCTCCAAAAGAGAGAAAGGCCTAGGGAGACTTAGTTGCTGTGTAAGTATGCAACCATGTGTGGGATGTTTACATGTGCATTCTTGTTTGGATGGAAGGCCTTGCTGCCTACTATTGTTTCTGCTACCTAATGGATGCCTATGCACATTTGTGTTGGCT
>JAKUCV010001289.1:0-55308 GCA_028386065.3 Turnera subulata | reverse complement strand
TATTGGTGTACTCAAAGAGCCGAGAGGAGCATGAAATGCATTTGCGCATAGTGCTACAAGTGCTGCGGGAGGAGAAGCTATATGCTAAATTTTCAAAGTGCGAGTTTTGGTTGGAGAAAGTATCCTTCTTAGGGCATGTGGTAACAAGAGAAGGTATTCAGGTAGACCCACAGAAAATTGAAGCAATTCTGAACTGGCCCAAACCGACCAATGTGACGGAAATGCGAAGCTTCCTAGGACTTGCTGGATACTATAGACGGTTTGTGATGGGCTTCTCTTGCATTGCTGCCCCTTTGTCTGAGCTGACTCGAAAGAAAATGCCATTCTTGTGGACCGAAGAGCGTGAAGCTAGCTTCCAAGAGCTTAAGCACAGGTTAACAACGGCACCAATCCTTGCCTTACCCACGGAAGGTCAGATGTTTACGGTATGTTGTGATGCATCTCGGGTTGGACTTGGCTGTGTTCAGATGCAGGAGGGCAAGGTGATTGCTTATGCTTCAAGGAAACTGAAAAAGAATGAGGAAAATTATCCTGTACATGATCTCGAAATGGCTGCTGTAGTGTTTGCACTGAAAATGTGGAGGCATTATCTTTATGGTGAGCCGTGCGAGATTTACACAGATCAGAAGAGCCTGAAATATATTCAGGAACAACGAGACTTGAACCTTAGGCAACGGAGATGGGTTGAACTCCTTAAAGACTATGATTGCACAATCAAATATCAGCCCGGGAAGGCTAATGTCGTTGCTGATGCGCTGAGCTGGAAATCAGTTGGCAGCCTTGCACATTTGTCCGTGACCAGAAGGACTATAATTGGCTTGTGGCATGAACTATTGGATGATGGGTTGCATTGTGAGATTTCTGAAACGGATGTTCTGTTGGCTCATTATCAGGTATGACCCACCGTTGGTGATGAAGTGGCCAAAGCACAAGAGGATGACACGGAAACTAAGTTGTGGAAAGAAAAAGCTAGACAAGGCGATATGCCGGGATTTACGGTGACCGAGGGTGGAATATTGAAGTATGGTACCAGAATATATATACCTAATTTTGGGAATCTTCGTAAGAAGCTTATGAATGAGGCACATCAGACCCGGTATACAATGCACCCAGGTTCCACCAAAATGTACCGAGACCTAAAGCAACATTATTGGTGGAATAATATGAAGCGAGATGTGGCTGAGTACGTTTCTAGGTGCCTAGTATGTCAACAGGTGAAAGGGGAACATCAAAAGGTACCAGGGTTACTTCAGCCCTTGCCAGTCCCGGAATGGAAATGGGAGAGAGTGGCTATGGATTTTGTTAGCGGGTTACCGCGTACTGCCGGTGGGTTTGATTCTATTTGGGTGATAGTAGACAGGTTAACCAAGTCTGCCCATTTTCTGCCGGTAAAGACAACCTATAATTTTGCTAAATTGGCTCAAGTATTTGTTGATGAAATCGTGAGATTACATGGGATGCCAGTTTCTATCGTTTCAGACCGAGGCCCGCAGTTCACTTCAAAATTTTGGCAAAGCTTCCAAGAAGTAGTGGGCACTAAGCTGGAATTGAGTACAGCGTTTCACCCACAAACAGATGGCCAAAGTGAACGGGCCATCCAAATTTTAGAGGATATGTTGAGGGCTTGTGTATTGAGTTACGGAGTTGGTTGGAGCAAATACTTACCGCTGATTGAGTGTGCATATAATAACAGTTATCAATCTAGGCATGGCCCCATATTAAGCCTTATATGGCCGTAGATGTCGTACCCCGGTTTGCTGGGACGAAGTGGGGGTAAGGAAAATGTTAGGCCCGGAAATCATTGAACACTCAGCTAAAAAGGTGAGAATTGCCCGTGAGAATTTGGTCGCTGCCCAAAGTAGGCAAAAGTCATATGCTGATAATAGGAGACGAGACTTGGAGTTTGCTATTGGGGATATGGTCTTCTTGAATGTCTCACCGACTAAGGGGGTAGTGAGGTTTGGCAGAAAAGGAAAATTGAATCCTCGGTATATTGGCCCGTTTGAGATACTCGAAAAGGTTGGTCCAGTAGCGTATGAGCTTGTGCTACCACCAAGCCTATCACAGATCCATCCGGTATTTCACGTGTCTATGTTGCGGAAATACTTGCCAGACCCGTCTCATGTCCTAGCACCGCAAGAGATTCAGTTAGGGACAGAGATAACATATGAGGCACACCCAGTTGAGATTACTGATCGGCAAGTGCGTAGGTTGCGTAATAAGAATGTAATCTTAGTGAAGGTTATTTGGCAGGACCCCTCAGGAAGGGAGGCAACGTGGGAAACTGAAAAAGACATGATGGAGAAGTATCCCCATCTATTTCTTTACCAAGGTAATTCGTGGACGAATTCTCATAAGGGGGAGGTGATGTGAAACCCCGGACATGTGATGAAGCCCTTTCAAAATTTACTTGATGAAGTTTGGAAGTGGCAGGAGTAATTCGTGCACTTGTGCATATTGTTGGTTAGCAATTGGCTCCAATTGGCTAACAATTGACTCCTGTTTGGCACCAGTTGGCTAGAGGGTGAGTAATCGGGATTAATTCCTGATTAGTGAGCATTAAGTCATCGATTAGGCTTATGATGGGGATTAGCTAGGCCTAAGTCTGTGTCATGTTGGTTGCTAAAGGAAGTAGGAGGTGGCACCTGCTTGTGATGGGTGGCACCATATTAGGCCCTGGGCAGCAAGTGGCTGCTTAGTCACCTGCTTGCCCAAGGCACTAAAGGTGCCAAGCAGGCACCTCAACCCCCACTTCTGCTGCCATTTCGTGCCTGCTAGAGAGCGGAAAACACTTAGCCATCTTGAGGGTTTCTGGAGCTGTGAAATCAGGGGAAATCACAGGTGAGCCCTAGGGTGCGATGGCCAAGTACAGGTGTTACTCGATGTCCGCCGGGGGTTGTGTTGATGGGCAGTAGGTCATGTACACTTCCCATGACCATTCGGTTGAGTCTCGGAAACAGGACTGTGGGCTAAGGAATTGACGGGAAAGCTGCCTATCAATGCAAGCTGCTTTGGGGCACATCAGACCCTAGCTGGTTGGGGACTGATGGAACCAGCAAATGGTTATGCGTTGTGATTCCTGGCTCATATCCAGTCATGCATGCATTGTGAGCATTTCTTGCATGTTTGTGTACTTGCTGAGTCAATGACTCACCCCTTTCCTTTGCATAATTTTTTCCAGGGCACAAGGGGAGTGTTAAACCCATTTGGGAGGACCCGGACCAGCATAACCAGTAGCGATGGGTATATAGCCAACTTTGATTTTCAAACCTGTCTTGTGTGTACATGTACCTTGTAAAAAGAGACCAAGTGTAGTGCCCCTGTATGCTAGATGCGAGCTTGAACTTTTGTAACGATGTATAAAATTGTGTGTGCATGTAATATATGTAAATTCGTATCTCATATGTCGGTGATATTGCATGATGCTGCGCGATAGTTGGAGTGCCCGCCGGGCTAACTTCTGCCCACGATATAATAGGCTTGCGGGTGCCATGCTGGCGCATTCACTAGCGCACATGGTTCCCGGCCAGTCGCGTTTGGCGGGACATGACAGAAGATGTCTCACCCTTCTCATAGTGAGGCATGGAAAGAATTTGATCAGTTGCATCCCCAATTGTTCTCTGAAGCTCAAAATGTCCGGTTAGGTCTCTACACTGATGGATTTAGCCCTTTCACTCATAGTTCGAGTTCTCAGTCGTGTTGGCCTATCATAATGGCTGTGTACAATGTGCCACCAAGTATGTGCATCAAGGAACTTTTTAGGTTCCTATCATTACTTATTCCTGAATATCCTGGCAGAAATATTGATGTTTGTTTGAGACTATTGATTGATTAATTATAGACTCTTTGATAACATGGGGTCCACATCTTTGATGCTTGGCTAAGGCAAATTTTCAATCTAGAAGCTGCATTGTTATGGACAATATATATGTGATTTTCTGACTTACGGAATGCTGTCTGGTTGGAGTACTCATGGTAGACTTCCATGCCCCTACAGTTTGGAGGAAACTAAATCCTTCAATTTACAATCAGGTCACAAATCTTGTAGGTTTGATTGCATCGTAGATTTTTACTAGAAAATCATCGATTTCGTCGTGATCTACATCAATTTATTACTGGTAGAAGCGAGCGAGATATGCCCATACCATATCCATCAGGGGAGGACTTATATGAACGGGTCAGAGTCATTGATGATATTCCATTTGGCTCTCTTTTCAAAAACTGTAGGCCATCCGGGTTTGGTGACTCACATAATTGGACAAAGATTTATTTTTCTTTTTGAGTTGGATTATTGGAAGACAAACCACATCTGGCATAACATAAATGTGATGCATATTGAGAAAAATGTATTCAACAATATCACGAATACTGTGATAGATGTTCGGGGAAAAACGAAAGATAACATGAAGTCCAGGCTTGACCTCACACACTATTGCAGTCGCCCAAATTTGGAATTGGTGGGTGATGGTAGAACACTTTGGATGACAAAGGCTCCATATACTTTGACGAAGCAACAATAACTGGATATGTGCAATTGGTTGAAGAATATTAAATTTCCAGATGGCTATGCATCAAATATCTCAAACTGTGTCAATTTAAAGGAAGGTAAATTGTTAGGCTTGCAATCCTATGACTATCATGTTTTTATGGAAAGGTTCATGCCAATAGCCTTTTGGGAATCACTTCCATATCCAATATGGGAGGAATTGACCGAACTTAGCAAATTTTTCAGAGATATTTCCTCAACTATTTTGGATATTCGTTATATAGAGGTTCTCTAGCAAAATATTGTGGTGATTTTTTGCAAGTTGAAGAAGATATTTCCTCCTAGTTTATTTGATGTGTTGGAGCATCTTCCCATTCATGTTGCTTATGAGACAAAAATTGGAGGCCCAGTTCAATACGGATGGATGTATCCATTTGAAAGGTTAGTTACGATTAAGTGAAGAAAATAATCATTACTTAATTAATATTATATATCCAAATTATATACATCCAAATTATAAGTATCAATTTCAAACTGCAGATACTTATACCGTCTAAAGAAAAAAAAATCAAGAATAGAGATGCTGTTGAAGGATCCATTATAGAATCCTACATCATTGATGAAATTGCAACTTTTTGCTCATTATATTTTGATGACGAGGTCCAAACCACAATGAATAGAGCTCAAAGAAACAATGATGGTGGGCACGTAAACAATGATGATCGCCTATTTGTGTTCAAATCTCCAAGAAGACCAATTGGATCACACGGAATAAAGGAAATTTTGGTACCTGTACTCACCCTCAATTTGGAATTTGGTACCTGTACTAAAAATCCATGATTTTTGGTACCTGTACTTCGCAAAATTCATGGTTTTTGATACTTCCGGTGGCTGGAAACACGTGTCCACTTTTTGTGAAGCCACATCATCTGGGGTCCCATTCCATCAGGGTTCTACCAATTTCAACCCGAAATCACAAATACCGACCCGTTCGAGGTCTAACCATACCAAATACACTAATTTTATTTTTAGAAAATAAATACATAAAATTTATACATATTTATAGTTTTTTCTTAAAATTATAATTCTTTTAAATTTAATCTTACTTCTTATTTACAAGTAAAATTAATTATTACTTTTGATTAATTTTATAATTTCTTTAAAAAATTTAATCTCCTTTTTTAAAAATAATAATTTTTTAAAAATAATAACTTAGTGAAATGATCTAACAAGTTCTCATCATCTCCATCTGCTTGGCTACGCCATTGCCAACAACAAACAGAATTAAATTGAACCAGTTATACTACTTCACCAGTTCATGTTCAAAAACCTAAATTTATCCAATTAATAAACCTCTCACCCTCCCCATTTACCCCTTCATTCCTTCGACTTCAACTCCCAAATTCCTTTCAAAACCATTTTTTAATTCAGTACTGATCATCCGCAATTAATCAAAAAAATACAGACACCAAAGACTCAGATAATAAATAAATCCAAACCTTTACATCTCTCTATTCAAAAATCTGTTCTCCATCATCTAACTTCCCATCAACAAAAAGAAAATACACACAAACACATGAAGGAAGAAGCTCCTGCAGATCCCGAAATCCAACGGAAGTCGCCTTCTCGGGAGCCGGGGCAGAGGAGACGACGGATCCAACAGCGACCTCCGCAACTTCTCCTACCGCGGATCTTCGTCTCCGCCATGTTCACCCTCCTCTTCATCGCGGCTCCTTTGCTGTTCGTCATCGTCGACTGAGGCGGGCGGAGCGGGTTGCAAAGCGCCATTCGTTTGCATCCGGCGATACCCACAGCTACTGCGGTGGTGTCTGTAGCCACTACGCTCTCTCAGGCCACGACGGTATCGCTCACTGTCGTGGGCTGTGCTCTGCTCCAGTGGAAGGTCCTCGGCGGCGGCTCCTGTGCAGGTTGATGAAGATGATGAAGCCTAGGGCTTTGTCCTCGTCACGCATTATTATTCCAAAAAGTAACAAATTTAATTCATTTGTATCGGTTTGAGGGAATTTTGGATATATTAGTTTGGGTGATGAGATAATATAAGTGTTAACTTATTATATTGTTAATATAAGTTTTTTTTAAAAAAAATGAGATTGGAATTTAAAAAGAAATTATAAAATTAGTTAAAAATAAATGATTAATGTAAATAAGAAGTGAGATTAAAATTTAAGAATTATAATTTCAAAAAAAGTTGAAAAATATAAATTTTATATATTAACTTTCTAAAAATATAATTGAGGTATTTGATATGGTTAGACCCGGAGAGGTCGGTTTTTTTAGTGGTTTCGGGTTGAAATTGGTAGAACCCGGGTGGAATTTACCTCCGGATGACGTGGCCTCACAGAAAGTAGACAAGTGTCTCCGGCGACCCCCCGGCCACCGGAAGTACCAAAAACCATGAATCTTGCGAAGTACAGGTACCAAAAATCATTGATTTTTAGTACAGGTACCAGATTCCAAATTGAGGGTGAGTACAGGTACCAAAAATTCTTTTATTCCTGGATCACACAAAAAATGGAAGACGCTTGGACGTGGAAAAATTGCAATTAATGAAAAATTGTGTTTTGATTAATTGGGAGGAGTTGACCCCTTAGATAAAGTTGGATAAAGTAAGTTATTCTTATTAGAGTTATTAAGATTTTGTGGGAAATTTTTCACTACTAATTTTTTTCTTTCCCCATCTAGTCATTTCTGTAATAGAATGAAGGAACACAACGTTGGTATTTCAGACAGCGAAGTTGTACGAATGCGAGATCTGCATTTTTCCAATTGGATGACCAAATGGGTTGTTGGATGAAATAATTGTGTTAGACTATTCTAAAAACAATAATGTCATGTTGTTCAATTGTTCGTGGTTTGACACTGAAAGTAGAAGTGGGATAAATATTGAGCATGGTATTGTCCGAATAAATAGTGCAAGATTCGTGAGGACAAGAAACACATACATTCTTGCACAACAATGCCATCAAGTATATTATTGTCCACATCCTTGTGCACCTACTTGGAGGCAAAATTGATGGGCCGTTGTAAAAACAAGTCCGCAACAGAGGATACAAGTTGCTGGCAAGACTGTTTATGAATCAGAAAATGAGGTAGAAGAAGAAGATCAGGAGGATTTGCCTTATTAAGAAGGAGAGATGAGCTGTCCAGAAGCAGTTAATATATCTGATTAGCATATCAATGACTTGGTGGTGTCAAGTGAATTGATACGGGTAGACAATATCAATGAAGAATAAGAAGCCAATGACAATGATCAAGAATGTGACATACCTAAAAATGACAATCAAGAATGTGACTTTAACGAAGATGATGATTAGCCATTTGTATCTTGTTGTATCAATTTCAGTTGAATATGTATTTGTTTGTTAAACTATTGAGGTATTTAGTTGTAGTTGGATTTGAGATACATTGATAATTTCTTAGACTTAACGTTGTTTAAATTTCATGTTAGTGCTTATTTTAAATATTCCAAATGCACATTTTCTATAATTTTGGAATTCGATACCTATAGATGTTTACTTTTATTCCATCATCTATAAAATTAATTTTTTAATTATTATATTAATATTTTCATACTGTTATGATTGTAACAGGAAAAAATGGGTGATTATGATATGCCAGAAATTTCTAGTCATCTCCCATTTGAGTTATGCGAACAACAACAAGTTGAGCAGTCTCAAGATCAAGGACAACACGACGAAGAACAAGATGGACGAAACTCTCAGCCTAAGGATCCACTTCCTCTGATTGAGGTTCCACCAGATCCTACTGGAGGAAGACAGATTTTTTGTGTGTGGGTGATAATGGAGCGTTAGTATTATTATATTTTTTTATTTTTTAACAAGATATTCTAATTCTTCTGGTAATGTTTTCACGAAAATAATTATACTAATTTATGTTGGCATGCAGATTGCTGAATGATCATCTTCCTAATGTTACTACCAATATTTTTAACGCACACTTTAAAGATCATTGGAAACATTGGGATATGATCCCATACCGTGTTAAAAAAAGCATGTGGGAGCAATTTAAGGTATAATTAATTTCATTGTTAATTGTTTATAAAATATATGTTTCATAATTTTTAATATGACTAACATATTTATTTTTTAGGGCTTATATTGGGGGGAAGATGGAGTTAGTGATCATATCATCCTTGCTTCATTTCACAAAAGAGTTAAAGAAGCAAAGAGAAACTTGTTTAGGACAAAAAGCGAAGCAAAATGTGGTGCTAACATATCTGATTGGGTGAGTGCTATTCCTAAATGGATGGGCGAGAAAGAATGGCCACATTTGATCTCAGAAGCATGCTGGAACAGTGAGCAGTGGTTGAAAACGTCTAGGACCAATAGTAAAAATCGTAATCTTGCTGAAGTGGAGGGTCAACTTGCTCATCATGTCGGAGGTTCAATGTCCTTAGATAGAATAAGAGAAAAGTTGGTAAGTATGTTTGAATTATAGTTATTTAATATAATTGTAATTACTTACATAATTTATGATTTTTATATTTTTTTTCCATAGAGGGAGGAGTATGGGCGAGAGCCAATCCAGGTGGGATTATTTGAAGACAGCCATAAACCTGATGGATCCACTGTTCGGGTAAAAGCAGCTCGTGTAAATGTATGTAATATTTTTTACTACCTTATATCAACTTTAATATATTTTTATTTTATCAATCGTAATATATGATAATTGATGTTCACTTGTTTTTTCTTTCGTTCTATAGGCCAAGTATAATAACTTAATGAATAAGAAATATGGAGAAGGCTTGGTTGGTGCTCCCAGTTGTGATATGGATTTATGGTCCAATGCAGTTGGTGGTCCTAAGAAAGGTCATTTCTATGGAATATCTGATCGTGTTTCTAAAACATATATTCCTAAAAGGATGGAGGACCTATAAACATTAGACCAACACTCTAGAATACCTCAAAAGCTAGGTTGGACAAAATAGAGAATGCAATACTAGATAAGCAGAGATCAATGTATGGTAGAAGTTATGTGGGTCACCTTCTCAAGCATCATCATCCTAGATGCCGAGTAACCAAAATATGGACTCATCCGCAGGTTCATCATATCACCCATCGCCGCCAATGCCAACTCAGAAGCAACAACCTTATCCTGGATATCAACAATTATTTATGGGGCAACATCAATCTTTTAATCCTTTCATCCAGCAATTGTTCCCTCAAGCACAACCGTATTCCACATCAGCTCTATTTCTTCCAGACGTTTTCCGACAGCCACTTACTAGTCGACTATATACTAGCCAACCTCGTATCAACAAATACCATATCAGCCAACCCTTTATCGGCCAGAGCCTTACCTGCAGAAAGGAAATCATCCTAGACCAGATGGTAATAAAGACGATACTACTCAATCTGAGTAGGTTATTTGTTGGAGCTTGATATATTATATATCTATGTACCGGATATTATTAGATAAAATATGTGGATATGTCATGAAATATTATCTATATTTTTTGTTATGTGGATCTGTCATGAAATATTATCTATATTTTCCTGTAATTTGTACGAGTAGTATTCCTTATTTATTTTGGAACACAACTTTAGCTAGGGCAAAATTAGCAATTTAGTTAAACTAGTTTTGGTAGACGATGGCGGTATATATATTTCAATTATTTTTAAAACATAAAACGTTTTTATTATTATGAAAAATAAATATAAAATTACATAAGAAAATAATACACTTGGAATTGTATGAATAAATTAAGGAAGAACAGTGATAATTTTTTCATATGTATTTTAAATTATTCAATTATCACAATTTTATGTGAAATTTTTTATAATATTTTGAATTAAATTTGAATAGGAATAGTAATCATACTAATAATTACCTTATAAATGAGTAAATACTCTAATTACTTATTTTCTGAATATTTTTTTTCTCTTATTCACTAATATTAATATATTTGATTTCTAAATTTTAAATTATAAAAAACAAATTTAAATTAATTTTTTTCAATTTTGACTAGATATAATTTTTTTGGAGTTTTATATTTATTAACTGCCAATTAAAAAATTATTAACTTCTTAATTTTTGTCATTTATTATTCAACTGTAAAAAATAATAAGTTTATTGGTTTTGACACCATTCTATAATGGTTTTTTCTCCGTTTAAAAAAAATATCTTTTAAAGCAAAGCAAAACGTTCAAATCAATTCACGGGGCATGCTACCCCGTTCTAAATCAATTCCCGGGGCATGAAACCTCGTTGTTGGAGAAGACTTTCTTTGGGGCATGCTACCCCGAGGGGTATGTAATGCCCCGAGAACTGTTGACGGCTGATGAGAAGGCATGTGATGCCATGGGAGGGATGTGATGATTCCCACACCGAGTACCCTAGGGAGGACGATAAAATCCCTAGTTAGCAAAGGTGAGATGATTCTTTGCTGATGACCCGATAGATGAGATGATTCTATCACAAACAAACCAAGTCCCTTAAGCAGGACGATAAATCCCTAAAACCTTGGGATGAGAAGATTCCAAAAATCCCGGGATGAGATGATTCCCAACAATCAACAACCTTTGGGATAAGATGATTCCTGAAGTGGAGCACGGGGTGCTCCAACCATTGACACACACCACTCACATCAATTCACTCAAATTTGGTTGTTGCTTTTCTTGCGTTGTTTCGTCCTTAACTTCTAAGGACTCATCAACGAAAGGCATCTGTGAACACCCAAATTTGACCCATGAATATTCCTCTAATTTAGATTTTTGGTATGCTCAAACCATAAGATTAATGAGATGATTTGGTCTTTGGCTAGGGCACACTTTGAATTTATTTTAGTGGAATGCATATTTTATGAATTGATGTAACGTCCCGGCTTGTCGACTGTCACTACAAACCAACACGGGACCCTTCCAACATGCTTTGTCCTCACTCGCATGTTTTCGGGGAAAACTTTCCAGGAGGTCACCCATCCTAGAATTGCTCCAAGTCAAGCACGTTTAACTTTGGAGTTTTTCTGGAAAGAGCACCAAAAAGGTAGGTGCACCCTGTTGATATAGCTAGTACCCATCAAACCATTTAAGCTATTCTCGATTATACAGTCCCATACCTGTACATCCTCGAAATCACTTCATTTGAGCTATTCTTAATTATACAGTCCCATACCCGTATAATTATGAAATCGCCCCAACTATGTAGCCCCATCACTACACAGTCTCAGGATCTCTCCTATTCCGGTGTAGATTCGGTTCATTCATATGCCCCTCCGTCTAAAGCCTGCTGGAAGCTGCTCCTTATCCATGCTCATTCTGACAATGGCGTACACTTCCCGATTTCATAGACCCCGAGGTGTCACAGGCCCACCAGCTTCCGCTAGGTTCGTCCCCGAACCCTGCACCGTACTAGAGGAGTCCTAAACTGTAACGCCCTAGATTTTCATAATTTAATTTATGAAATTTTTGAAATTTTTATTCCAATTTTACCCTTGAGAAATTTCCGGATTTTTGTTTATGGAAATAAATTATTTCCCTTGGAAATGACGTTTTTAAGTTGGCATTTTAAGGGGTTCGAGTTTCGACGAGTTTGAGCACCTATTTTGGGGTCAAACGGGGTTAATCGTAGTTTTAATTAAAACTACGCCGTTTTGGTTAAAGGAAAGGAAAAAAAAAGAAATCGTTGACCCAACTAGGGCGGGATGACCGCACCCAGCCAAAATGAAACGACGTCGTTTTGGCCAGGGGGTCAAAACCCTAACCCACCTTTCTTCTTCTTCTTTTTTTCTGTTTTCTCTTCTCTTTTCTCTCCTTCTTACTCTTCTCTCCCGCCGCAGCCTTCTCTTCTCCTCTCCCACAATTCCTCTCCCCAAAATTGTTACCCTACTCTGATTCCTTCTCTCTCTTAACTTCTTTTCCTTTCTTCTGTTTTCCTCTCGCTCACACCCGCCATTGTCTTCATCTCTCTCGTTCTCTCTCGTTCGCTCTCGCTGGACCGCTGCTCGGGGTAGAGCCGCTGCCGCCTGCTTCGAGTCATCGGTAAGAACCGCTGACCCTCGCTTCCTCGTGTGCTCGTCCTCGTGCTCTCCGCCGTCGCCCTCGCGTGTAGGAGGGGAGGCTCTGCGAGACGAGGAGACTGTGTGCACGGACATAGCCGCCGCCGCATCCATTGTTCGCCGGGTGGTGATTCCGACCGACAGTGGTGGTTTGGAGCCGGAGAGCGCGTGTTTGTTTTGTCTTGAGTGGCCGGCATCTGCTCGGGACAGTGGTGTTGCTGTTTGGGTTTGTGGCATTGTTAGTGTTTCTGGGCAGGGGGTTGCAGCGTTGGATTGAGGGATTTGGGAGTGAACAATCAGTTCCGATTCGTTGTCGTTGTTGTTGGGCTTTGTTGTTGATTTTCCGGCAAGGTTACCGGAATTCGGAGAGGCTCGGGAACCATCCGGCGAAGCTCGGGATTTTCCGACGAGGGCTCGGGTCACTATTCGGGCAAATAGTAATTTCACGGCATTAACGGTATTTATTCACGGTTTTTAGTCTCGGATTTATTTGTACATAATGATGGATTTAATCCAGTTAATGTACATTTAATGCAATTGAGACTTAGTGGAAACCGTGAGCGGAGGTGTGAGAGTGTGTGGCCAGAAATTTACCGACACGGATAAAATCTTAGGTCGTTTAACTCTTGGGCTCGGGAATGACCTTAGAACGGCATTTAGGAAAAACCAGGCCCATGCCTAACAACTTAACTCTTTAGCACAAGTATGTTATTCTGGACTGTAAGACATGGGCTCAAGGCCCAATAACATAAATGGATAGTCTCAGATTTAAGGAGATGGGCTTTAGGCCCAGGAACTCGTTATGGACATAAAGAATGGGCTTTAGGCCCGAGAAATTGTTTTGGACTTAGATGGGCTTAAGCCCGGTGAACCTTAGGTCCCTATCGCTTTGGAGTTACTCTGTTGGGCTTAGACCCTGAAATCATTTAACCGGATAGTTAGGGTCTGGTTTTTACTTACTTGAGCATATATGTATCATGCATGCATGGTTTGTTATAATTGTTTTGTAATTATTGTGTGTGTCGGTATTCAGGCACGGGTAATACCTCGGGAGCTGGAGGATCTGTCTTGGGGAAAGCTCCACAGAATAATCGTCGTTGAGGTGACTTTATAAGTCTTTTTATGTTCGTTTGCATGTGCTTGCTAGTTTGGTTTGTCTGAGTTATATGCCTTGTTTGCTAACATGCTATGATCTATATTGTGTGCCTGTGTGTTACTATTTGTTGGACAAGCAAGATTTGTTTAAATGTTATGAGAAATAACATGTGATATGATTTTGGGTGGTCTGTGTGATGTGTTGTGGGTTGGAAACCCGGATGTTGATTTAATGAATAATTCACACAACCCTTATAAATCATAACTGTTTGGCACACATGAACTCTTAAGTATGAATAAGAATAATATACAATAAAAGATATACTACTATGGGCTGGTGACCGGTTGGTTCGAGCGGGAAGTGATACCCCTCGGGATTGCATGCAGGATAGCATGGTATATGCGGTTTAGCATATGGCCCTGTGATGACCGGTTTTACCTCCCTCCTTCTACCACCCCCTTTCTACATCCCTCTTTCTCTCTCTCTCTCTCTCTCTCTCTCTCTGTGATTATATTTAGGCTATATGCCTGGTTATATTAAGCTTACGCCCTGGTTGTCTCATGAGACGGGACCGAGCTCGACGCACACAGTAGGGGGCCCTGAATAATAAATATAATAATAAAATTAACACACAAATAGAAGTAAACCAAACTGTCTGCTTATATGTTGTTGGCATGTTGGTACTGGTTATTGTGTGTTTGCTTACTAGTGCTTGTTTCTCTTCACTCCTTTCGAGCTTGCTTTGCACACCTACATAACTAGATTTATACTGCTCACTGAGTAGGCGACTCATATTATCGTCACCGTTGTTTTTCAGACCCTTAGTTAGCGTGCTGGACGTGGGTATCCCAGCAGGTAGCTGTGCTTCTTCTCCCGGTTGGATCCATAGAGCCGACAAGCATATCATTTTGTTCTTTTGTTTTAAATTTATCTTTATCTTCCGCTGCATTGGAACCTGTTGAGGTGTCATTCTTGTTTTTGATTACATTGTCAGAGGGTTGCCTGGGTTTGATACTTCATGTTGTTTCGGCTGTTTGCCGGGTTGATTTATGGCTTGATAATCCGGTTTACTCTTGTACTTTATGACATCTCGGTTTATTAAGATTTACAGATAATGTTTTGGTATTGGATTTCGTGTCCCGGGTTTTAGGGGCATTTTGATAAAATTCCTTATGTTTAAGTATTTTATTTGTGAAATTGGGATACGGGCGTTTTAGCTTGGTAGCGGAGCAGGCTTTAGATCCTTGGTTTTAAAAATGTTTTAAACTTTGTTTTCAAAGTGATTTCTGTGTTTAAGCTTGTTTCTAGATTTATAACTTTGAAAGTGTTTTGACCCATTTGCATTCATATAGGTGCCGATATGGATCACCAGGGGCAGCACAATGCTGAGGATGACGCCGCTACTCATGTCTCCAACAACGTGTCGGTGATGCAGGTTCCCATTGGATAGGGGAACAATAATGTAGCAGGGAATGATGCTGCAGGTGGAGGAGAACAGAATGTAGTGCCACCCGTACCACCTCTTGTGAACCCAGCTTTCCAGCAGTATCAGGCCTTTTTGTAGTGGCAATAGTTCTAGCAGTTTCAGCAGCAGTAGCAGGGTGCCCAACCGGTTTCACCTGCTGCGGCAGGTGGTATGGAGAGCGGATATAAGCGTATGGATAAGTCAGCGATCAAGGAATTCTCTGGTGAGGAGGGCGAAGCCAAGAAGTTTGATGATTGGTTCCGCCAGGTGGAGAATGTTGTGGAGAATTTCACTTATGCCCCTAAGCACATGGCTCGTTTTGCAGCACACAAGTTCACGGGATATGCTTTGACATGGTGGCAGGAACTTGTGGCCAACTTACCGAGGCCTGTGGAGATGCAATGGGAGGATTTCAAGGAGAAATTCTACAAGGATTTCAAGGAGAAATTCTACAAGCAGTTTCTCGAGGTAAAGCAGGGGCCAAATGAGTCGGTATCGGCATTCAGGATCCGGTTCAACATCCTTCTCTCATATGCCAAGGAGTTTGTGCCCGATGAGGTGGCTAAGTGTAGGCGATTTGTTAGTGCCCTACGCACTGATTTGGCAATAGCTGTGGCTGGTGGAAGGCACAAGACTTGGGAGGCTGTTTGTGAGGCTGCTTTTGATGTTGAGAGAGTTCAGTTGATCGGGAAGGAGGCTTGGGCAGCTGAGTAGAGGAAGCAGTCATCTGCTTCTGGATAGAAGAGACAGTACTTTGATGCCGGAGGTGCAGACTATTCTGGTGGATAGGGTTCTTCTTACCGAGGTTCGAAGAAGTCCCGAGGGCAGAGCTATCAGGGTGGACCTGGCAAATCTTCAGGAGGACGGTCTTATCAGTCTGGATCTTAGAGACGGGGTTCCTCGGCATGATTTTCGGGTACATGCTGGTATTGCAATAAGTCGGGTCACCGGAAGTCAGCATGTTACAAGTGGAATAGAGATAGTGGTGGCAGTGGTTCCCAGTATACAGTGTAGAGTTCTGTAGCCAGTGGTGCTGCTTCTTTTGGACCGAACAGGGGTGGCGCACAGCAGGGTCGAGGTCGTGGGGGTTCTGCAACTTCAAACCACGGGGGTGCGACTCAGAGTGCTGCAGCTCCTAGGGTTTATGCCATCACCCGGGAGGAGGCTGTTGATGCCCCAGAGGTTATAGCAGGTACATTTATGGTTTTTTGTCAATATGCACATGCTTTAGTTGATCCAGGCTCAACACACTCTTTTGTATCACGTGCATTCATGACCACGCATAACATAGAGGATGATAACCTTAGTAGACCCCTGAGAGTCCGTTTTACCCACAAGTGATATAGTAGTTATTAATCGAGTTTGTAGTGATGTATCGATAGAGTATGACAGTGAGAGTTTCCCTTCTGACCTT
Source organism: Turnera subulata (assembly GCA_028386065.3). Classification (NCBI taxonomy): domain Eukaryota; kingdom Viridiplantae; phylum Streptophyta; class Magnoliopsida; order Malpighiales; family Passifloraceae; genus Turnera; species Turnera subulata. Next base: position 38,809 of record JAKUCV010001289.1, on the reverse strand, counting down.
CTTGTCATGGATTTGGGAAAGTTTGATGTTATCCTAGGCATGGATTGGTTGTCCAGACACCAGGCAGTAGTTGATTGTCGGGCCAGGGAAGTGTCTTTATCTTCTCTGTTGGGGCGTAGATTGGTGTTCATTAGAGAGCGAAGAGCCCTATCTGCATGTTGTATCTCAGCCATCCGAGCTTTCAGGATGATCTGAGAGGGTTGTGATGCTTTTCTAGCTCATGTGGTCGATTCTTCAGTGCCAGTACCGGGAGTGGAGGATATTCCGATTGTTCGGGAGTTTCCTGGTGTATTTCCTGATGATCTACCTGGGTTACCTCCGGAGCGAGAGGTGGAGTATACTGTTGACTTGGTACCGGGAGTTGCACCTATTTCTTTACCGCCCTACAGAATGGCACCGACAGAACTTCAGGAGTTAAAGAAACAACTAGAGGAGTTATTAGATAAGGGTTTCATTAGACCGAGCATCTCACCTTGGGGTGCCCCAGTCTTGTTTGTGAAGAAGAAGGATGGTAGTGTGCGGATGTCTGTGGACTATAGACTTTTGAAAAAGGTGACTATGAAGAACAAGTAGCCTTTGCCCAGGATAGATGACTTGTTCAATTAGTTGTAGGGTGCATCTGTATTCTCGAAGAACGACTTGCGATCTGGTTACCATCAGATTCGGATTGCAGAGCAAGACATATGGAAGATCGCATTCCGTACTCGGTATGGTCATTATGAGTTTGTGGTTGTTCCGTTCGGGCTGACGAACGCACCGGCAGTGTTCATGTGTATGATGCAACAGGTCTTCCTTGAATTTCTGGACCGGTTTGTGGTAGTGTTCATTGATGATATTCTAGTCTACTCGAGTAGTACAGCCGAACATGAGGACCCCTTGAGACAGGTTTTGCAGAGGTTGAGAGAAGAACAGATCTATGCCAAGCTCAGCAAGTGTGAGTTTTGGTTGGACGAGGTCGCGTTTCTTGGGCATGTTGTGTCCGGTGAGAGTATTAAGGTGGACCCGGCCAAGATTAAGGCAGTCATGGATTGGGAGCCACCAAAGAATGTACCTGAGATACAGAGTTTTCTTGGACTTACTGGTTATTACCGGAGGTTCATTGAGGGTTTTTCCTTGATAGCGGGTCCCTTGACAAAGCTGTTGAGGAAAGACTGTACATTTGTTTGGGATGACCGTTGCCAGAAGTGTTTTGAAGAGTTGAAGAGTTGATTGACTTCTGCACTGGTTTTGACTGTTCCGAGACCCAGAGTGGAGTACACGGTGTTCATTGATGCTTCTGGTTTGGGCTTGGGATGTGTTTTGATGCAGGAGGTTCGGGTGATTGCTTATACCTCTAGGCAGTTGAGAACTCATGAGAAAAACTATTCGACAAATGATCTGGAGTTAGCTGTTGTGTTCTTTGCTTTGAAAATCTGGAGACACCATCTGTACGGTGAGAAGTGTTGGATTTTCACGGATCACAAGAGTTTGAAGTACATCATGACCCAAAGGGAGCTTAATATGAGGCAAAGATGCTGGATTGATCTTCTGAAGGTTTATGATTGTACCATCGAGTACCATCCAATCAAGGCCAATGTTGTTGCAGATGCATTGAGCCAGAAGAGAGTGGCTTCGGCGGATGAGGACCCGGTTTCTTATGCTTTACCTTCCTTGGTGGAGCTGAGGTCGTTGGATGCACAGTTGGAGGTGGATGTTACTGGGGCGTTGCTAGCTAGTTTGAGCATCCGGCTGACCCTGCGGGATAAGATCATGGAGTTACAGTTTGGTGATCCTCATCTATCGGAGTTGCGGGATAAGGCTCTCTGTGGAGAGAGTTCTAGATTCTATGTCTGGGAAGATGGTGCTCTGATGACCGGTGATCGGTTGTGTGTTCCAGATATTGATGATTTGAGAAGATCGATCATGGATGAAGCACATAATATGCCATATGCTATGCATCGAGGTAGCACCAAAATGTACCAGAACTTGAAGAGTCATTATTGGTGGCCCGGGATGAAGAAGGATGTTGCGGAGTTTGTGGCTCGTTGTATAATTTGTCAGCAGGTGAATGCTGATCATCAGGCTCCTGCCGGCAAGTTGAGATCTTTGACTACTCCGCAGTGGAAGTGGGAGCATATCACTATGGACTTTGTGATCGGGTTACCGAGGACCCGGGGTTGACATGATGCCATCTGGGTCATTGTTGACAGGTTGACCAAGTCAGCTCATTTCCCACCGATTCAGCAGACGGATACAATGGATAAGCTGGCGAGGTTGTATGTTTCGGGTATTATTCATCTGCATGGAGTTCCACTTTCCATTGTGCCGGACAGGGATCCGAGGTTTACTTCCCACTTCTGGAAGAGCTTACAGTCAGCTTTGGGAACTAAGCTGAATTTCAGTAGTGCATTCCATCCGCAGTCCGATGGGCAGTCGGAGAGGACTATACAGACACTGGAGGATATGCTTAGAGCTTGTGTGCTCAATTTCAGTGGTTCTTGGGATGAGACATTACCGTTAGTTGAGTTTGCTTATAACAACGGGTATCACTCCAGTATCGATATGGCGCCTTATGAGGCTTTGTATGGGCAGAAATGTCGTAGTCCGATCTGTTGGGATGAGGAAGGTTTGAGACAGGTGGTTGGTCCGGACCTAGTCCAGGAGACTGTTGATCAGATCGAGGTGGTTAAGCAGTGCATGAGAGCTGCTCAAGACCGACAAAAGAGTTTTGCTGATAAGCATCGTCGGGAGATGGAGTACAGTGAAGATGACAGAGTTTTCCTCCGTGTTGCTCCCTAGAGAGGTATTATTCGGTTTGGGAGGAAGGGCAAGTTGAGCCCTCGTTATATTGGTCCATATGAGAACATGGAGCGGATTGGCCCGCTGGCCTACAAATTGGCTTTACCGGAGGAGCTATCGCGCATACATGATGTATTCCATGTTTCGATGCTGAGGCGATATCGGTCTGATCCTAGTGTCCCCGACAGAGGTGGAGGTTGCTGAGGATTTGACCTATATGGAGGAGCCGGTAGAGATTTTGGCTCAGGAGGTGCGGTAGTTGAGGAGTCGTACCATTCCTATGGTTCGGGTTAGGTGGAGCCGTCATTCCCCGAATGAGGCTACTCGGGAGGTTGAGTCCCATATGAGAGAGCAGTATCCACATCTGTTCTGACTTTCTTGTCTGGTAAATTTCGAGGACGAAATTTTAATAAGAGGGGTGGAACTGTAACGCCCCAGATTTTCGTAATCTAATTTATGGAATTTTCGGAATTTTTATTCCAATTTTACCCTTGAGGAATTTCCGAATTTTTGGTTATGGAAATAAATTATTTCCCTTGGAAATGACGTTTTTAAGTTGGCATTTTAAGGGGTTCGAGTTTCGTCGGGTTTGAGCACCTGTTTCAGGGTGAAACGGGGCTAGTCGTAGTTTTAATTAAAACTACGCCATTTTGGTTAAAGGAAAGGAAAAAAAAAAAATCGTTGACCCAGCTAGGGCGGGTTGACCGCGCCCAGCCAAAATGAAACGACGTCCTTTTGGCCAGGCGGGTCAAAACCCTAACCTAACCCTCCTTTCTTTTTCTTTTTTTCTGTTTTTTCTTCTCTTTTCTCTCCTTCTTTCTCTTCTCTCCTGCCGCAGCCTTCTCTTCTCCTCTCCCACAATTCCTCTCCCCAAAATTGTTACCCTACTCCGATTCCCTCTGTCTCTTAACTTCTTTTTCTTTCTTTTGTTTTCCTCTCGCTCACAACCGCCATCGTCTTCATGTCTCTCGTTCGCTCTCGCCGGACCGCTGCTCGGGGTAGAGCCGCCGCCGCTTGGTTCGAGTCATCGGTAAGAACCGCTGACCCTCACTTCCTCGTTTGCTCGTCCTTGTGCTCTCCGCTGTGCGAGACGAGGAGCCTGTGTGCACGGACATAGCCGCCGCCGCGTCCATTGTTCGCCAGGTGGTGATTCCGGCCGGCAGTGGTGGTTTGGAGCCGGAGAGCGCGTGTTTGTTTTGTCTCGAGTCAGTGGCTGGCATCTGCTCGGGACGGTGGTCGTTGCTGTTTGGGTTTGTGGCAGTGTTATTGTTTCTGGGCAGGAGTTTGCAGCGTTGGATTGAGGGATTCGGGAGTGAACAATCAGTTCCGATTCGTTGTGGTTGTAGTTGGGCTTTGTTGTTGATTTTTCGGCTAGGTTACCGGAATCCGGCGAGGCTCGGGAACCATCCGGCGAAGCTCGGGATTTTTCGGCAAGGGACCGGGTCACTATTTGGGCAAACAGTAATTTCACGGCATTAACGGTATTATTCCCGATTTTTAGTCTCGGATTTATTTGTACACAATGGTGGATTTAATCGAGTTAATGTACATTTAATGTAATTGAGATTTAGTGGAAACCGTGAGCGGGGGTGTGACAGTGTGTGGCCGAAAATTTACTGACATGGATAGAGTCTTAGGTCGTTTAACTCTTGGGCTCGGGAATGACCTTAGAACAGTATTTAGGAAAAACCGGGCCCAGGCCTAACAACCTAACTCTTTAGCACAGGTATGTTATTCTTGACTATAAGATATAGGCTCAAGGCCCAATAACATAAAAGGATAGTCTCAGATTTAGTGGAGATGGGCTTTAGGCCTGGGAACTCGTTATGGACATAAAGAATGGGCTTTAGGCCTGAGAAATTGTTTTGGACTTAGATGGGCTTATGCCTGGTGAACCTTAGGTCCCTATCGCTTTGGAGTTACTTTGTTAGGCTTAGACCCTAAAATCATTTAACTGGATAGTTAGGGTAGGGTATTTACTCAGTTGAGCATATAAGTATCACGCATGTACGGTTTGTTATAATTGTTTTGTAATTATTGTGTGTGCCGGTATTCAGGCACGGGTAATACCTCAGGAGCTGGAGGAACTGTCTTGGGGAAAGCTCCGCAGGATAATCGTCGTTGAGGTGACTTTATAAGTCTTTTTATGTTCGTATGCATGTGCTTGCTAGTTTGGTTTGCCTGAGTTACATGCCTTGTTTGCTAACGTGCTTTGATTTGTATCGTGTGCCTGTGTGTTACTATTTGTTGGACGAGCATGATTTGTTTAAATGTTGTGATATATAATATGTGATTTGATTTTGGGTGGCCTGTGTGATGTGCTGTGGGTTAGAAACCCGGAAGTTGATTTAATGAATAATTCACACAACCCTGATAAATCATAACTCTTTGGCACACATGAACACTTAAGTATGAATAAGAATAATATACAATAAAAGATATACTACTATGGGCTGATGACCGGTTGGTTCGAGCGGGAAGTGATTCCGCTCGGGATTGCATGCGGGATAGCATGGTATATGCAGTTTAGCATATGGGTATGTGATGACCGGTTCTACCTCCCTCCTTCTACCTCCCCCTTTCTACCTCCCACTTTCTCTCTCTCTCTCTCTCTCTCTCTCTCTCTCTCTCTCTCTCTCTCTGATTATGTTTGGGCTATATGCCTGGTTATATTGGGCTTACGCCCTGGTTGTCTCATGAGACGGGACCGAGCTCGACGCACACAGTAGGGGGCCCTGAATAAAAAATATAATAATAAAATTAACACACAAACAGATGTAAAACAAACTGTCTGCTTATTTGTTGTTGGCATGTTGGTACTGGTTGTTGTGTGTTTGCTTAATAGTGCTTGTTTCTCTTCACTCCTTTCGAGCTTGCTTTGCACACCTACATAACTAGATTTATACTGCTCACTGAGTAGGCGACTCACATTATCACCATCGTCGTTTTTCAGACCCTTAGCTAGCATGCTGCTTATCTCTTCCTTTCCGGAGTGCGGACGTGGTTATCCCAGCAGGTAGTTGTGCTTCTTCTCCCGGTTGGATCCATAGAGCCGACATGCGTATCATTTTCTTCTTTTGTTTTTGTTTTATCTTTATCTTTCGCTGCATTGGAACCTGTTGAGGTGTCATTCTTGTTTTTGATTACATTGTCGGCGGGTTGCCGGGGTTTGATACTTCATGTTGTTTCAGCTGTTTGCCGGGTTGATTTATGGCTTGATAAGCCGGTTTATTCTTGTTCTTTATGACATCTTAGTTTATTAAGATTTACAGATAATGTTTTGGTATTAGATTTCGTGTCCCGGGTTTCAGGGGCATTTTGGTAAAATTCCTTATGTTTAAGTATTTTATTTGTGAAATTGGGATACGGGCATTTCAATTGGGGTTTATATGTTTGAACCTTAGGTTTAATGAGATGATTTAATCTTAGGATAAAAATATACTAAAGTCCAGTTCATTAAAATATTATCCTATTTTATTTATTTGGGCTTTCTTGTTTATTTTATTCCGATTATAATGAGATGATTTATTTTTGGGTTTAGGGTTAATTTGGGGGCCTAAGTTAATGAAATGTGGACTTTCTAGAGTTGAATAGCCCATAAACACATTAATCCAGACTAATTTTAGCTCTGATTTTTGTGGAAAATCGGAGTTAAATCATCCTTTAATCGTAAATGTGTTTTTGGAATGACTTGGGCATAAAATGGGAACTTAATGTGTAATCAATCAATTAGGAGATGATTGGGGGAGTACTAATCAAGAAAAAAAGTGATTCTAGGTTAATTAGGGCTTAATTACCTAGTGGAATCAAATTAGGGAGGAATTAAGGGTAAATGAGAGCAAAAAAGGAAAGAACGGGGAAATGCGGGGGTGCCGGGCGGCCATGGCGGGATGATCGCCAGGCCTGAAGGTGATCTAGCCCATGACTGCAGGCCATGGCGGCCATCCAGCCCATGACCGCTGGCCCTGGTGGTCTTGGCGCCCAGAAAAGCCCGATTTTCACCCCTAATTTTATTCTACACGGTTTTGGCCCAGATTTTTGGCTGAGACCTTGGTCATTAAGCAGGTCCATGCCCCTATACTCCCCAAAACACTATAAATAGGGCCTCCCATTTCACATTTTAAAGGATCAATCTCTCATATTACACACACACCCATAAGCTTTGTTGCTTGTAGAAACTCTACTTCTTCAAGCCTAGAGATCTCTCTATAGGCAGAAACTCTGGAGGAATTTCGTGGGTATCATCATCAAGGAGGCAGCAAAGGTAAACCAAGGGGAATCAAAGATTGAGCTAAGGAGTAGGAAGAAACTAGGTGCACAATCCAACCCCAAACCAAGGAGCTAGAGGAGGGCTACAAGAGGTAACACTAAACCCTATTTATGTTGATTATTTGTTGAGAATTTGGTGATGATATTGATGATGTGAGTGTTGTGATCCCTTGAATAAGAACTACGTGGGCTTTGAACCCGGTTGCCGGGGTACGTAGGTGGTCTCTAGTGGTGGAGACTCAAGCCCAAATATTTTTATTTTCCGTTTTGTTTCATTTTTGTTATTTTATGATTTGCTTCCACACCTTGCACACACTTTCACAAGGCGTGGAAGTTTTCTTCAATTGCACAAAGTTTTGCCCCAACACGGATGGGTACTTAACACCTTCCCACAAGTGACGAACCCACGGGCCCAATATCTTTGGTTCGCTAACCGGTTGCTTAAATGGAGTCATTGGTATTCAAGGAAAGGTTTTTCCTGAATTTTGTCCAATAATAAAATTCGGGTGGCGACTCCAAAGATATTCGGTGTTGGTGAAAAGGAAGGTGCAATGGGAAAGGTGAGGAGACCCAAGTGATTTTGGGTTAGGTTCTCACAGTGACATGATTTAATTCAGCAGATCTCTTTCCCTGGGTTACATTAAAATTCCTCTTAGGTGTTGGAGCATCCATGGAGGCCTTGATTTTCCCTGAGCTGATAGCATCTTCCAATTTTGTCCATGCCCTGATAATCGCCTTAAAATTGGCATAATAATTGCCAACCATGCGGTCATAATAAACCGACTGAAAATTTTTTATTACCATCTACACTTAATCTTCTTCGGTGGGCCTATTTACCATCAAGGATGCCTTGCCGCGCCACCTTGCGATGTAAGCAGAGAAAGTTTCCTGGGCTTCTTGCTTGGTTGTCTCGAGATCCCTCTTGGTCACATCCACTTTTTTGTTGTAGTAGTATTGCTTCAAGAATTTCCTACAGATCATCCCACATGCTCACTTTGCTCTCATCCAAGGTCATGAACCATCTCTGGGCTGCTCCCGACAAAGTCATTTGAAACAACTGGGTGTGAACACCCCAAATTTGTTCCACTAATATTTTATTGAATTACGAATATGTCATTGTCTATGGACTGATGAGATGATTCGATCCTTAGGTGAAATGTGTTTCTAATTCAATAGAATATTGACATTTTATTATTTCCGGATTTTTGATATATTTAACTTGGGATTATTGAGATGATTTAATTCTGAGTTAGTGTATTTTATGGTTTTGAAATTAATAAAATGTAGGTATTTAGTTGTTTTAGGCTTTTTATTTATTTTGGATCCATTTGAGATGATTTTGGGTTCAAAATGAGTTATGGGCTTAGACCAATTAAATATGGACCTTCCAGCACTATTGGCCCATCAAAAACACTGAGCTCAGAGGCCTTTTAGTCTGAATTTAGTCCACAAATTCGGATTAAATTTTTTCCACAATTATTTTTTATGTTTATAGAATATAAAGTGGAGTGAGGAGGAGGAAAACTAAATCAGGAAGAAGGGGAGTGGGTAGGCTAAAAGTTAGGAGGATCTACGGAGCTTAAAACAGGCAAAATACCAGTTAGGAAGGGCGTGGGAATCAAGCAGGACCGGAATAAGGAAGACCGAAACCGGAAAGGAAAGAACGGGAAAGGAAACAAGTGCCAGCGGATATGGCGACATGACCGCCAGCACCTGGCGGGCATGGAAGGATGACCGCCGACACTTGGCGGACATCGCGAGATGACTGCCAGTGCTTGGCGGGCATCGCTCCCAGTTTTGGTAGTTTTTCGATCCTTTCCTTTTTTCTGGATCCAGGGTATCTACCGTTGGATCTAGGGATTCAATCCCGACCCTTAGATCAACACCACGTACAGGCCCCCCAGACACTATAAGTAGGACCCCCCATTTACCCTCAAACTCACCAATTCTCTCCCTTCTCCCTCTATATAGACATAAGCTTAGGTGCTTGGGAAATTTCTCTATTTCCAAGCTTTGGAACCCTTCCAAGGGTCGAAATTCTGGAGGAATTTTGAGGAAAGGAGTAGCAAGGAGCCAGTAGCAACATGAGGTCAAGAATAGAAGAGAAAGGAGGTGGATTCAAGCAAACCGTTGGACAAAAGGTGCTCAACCCGAGAGGAAGGTTCTAGTGGTGGCAGTCTCAGTATTTTGGAGATATCTGGAGCTGTAGATGTCAGTTTGCTGTAATCTTGGTGTCATGAAAGCCTAAGAAGTAGCTCTACAACTTTGCTGTTCAGGCCAGACACGAGTTCAGCCTCTTTCTACCCCGAATTTCCTGTTGAAACTCTGCCAAAATTATGTTGCGAAGTGGTAAGAGCACGGGAGCTAGAGGAGGGCTACAAGAGGTAATTCGTTCTAATTTTATTGGTTGATTGCTGCTACTGTGACGTGATGATGTTGCTGATGTGATTCTTTATCTGATGCATGCAAGAACTACGTGAGCTTTGAACCCATGATAGGGGTACGTAGGCAGTTTCTGGTGGATTGAAACGCAAGCTCAATTATTTGTTTATTTTATGTTTTATCTTTTCATTTTTGTTTTATTTTTGTTTTGTGTTATTTGTGCATGCCATGTATTGATCTTTAATTGCACATGATCTTGTCCCAACAAGGATGGGTGCCTAACACCTTCCCATCCGTGAGAAATCCCCAAGTCCACGTCTTTAGTTCGCTATTAGTTGCCTTATGAAGTCATTTGTTGCTTAAGGAAGGTTTGTCCTTGAATTTTTTCCTTCAATAAAATTCCAGTGGCGACTCCAAAGACATGGATGCTGGTTAGGAAGAAGGTGTTGAATACACCCAATGCATTTTTGGTTGGGTATCCAGAGTTGGTGACTCCGCTGGGGACGTAGAGGGTTTATGAGACTATGTGCAATCGTGGATTAATATGTGCTTTTTTGTTTGTCAGGTACATGCCTTGCATTCATGAATTATATTATGAAGCTTCTACCATAAGAGAGTGTGGGAATCCTGGTCCGGTACATACCATCCTATGGGTTTATCGGCCAGAATGAACCCATTTCTCGCCGTTTAGCAATGATAGGGGTTAATAGGCCAACGACATCACGCGACGTCCTACGTCACATGTGAGTAGGCCAAGCTATCCCTTAGCGACGATCTTTTGGCCCCCAACCAGCTGCATACCCTGAGCATCTCATGCATGATGAATCAATACATGGTACGTGCATTCTGTGTGATTCTTGTTGTGAATTTTAGTGCTTTTTGTTTTGATAAACTCGAAAACCCAAAAAATTAGGAAGGAGTTTTAGTGGGACCGCCGTGCTAACTCTACGTAAGGTGCAACACTGTGTGGTGTAAGTTGACGAGTCTAGTAAACACATCCTAGGAATGGAACTCTACATTGATGATGATTTTCGGCGTCGTTTCCCCTTGTTCCAGGAACCCATAATTGCATACATCACACAATGCATATTTGTCAAACAAGTAAAACTCGAGCCGAGGTGTGTCACTTTTAAAAGTTTTCATCTTCCTAACTGTTAATATTCAAAAGAAAAAGGAGGAGAAATTTATTTTGCAGGAATATTCCATCCTGTTTTCCTATATTTCGAAAAATAAAGCCTAAGTCTAGGATTCCCGGTGACTATGAATTTCATCATTAGAAAATTGAACCCTTTACGAAGCCATGGGTGACATGCATTTCGGTCGGAATAAGATGGTGAAGAAACCGAGCAAGACAGTGAACTTACCCAAAGCAAATGGACAAGGCACCGAGAGGTTTGACAATGCAAAGTTTTCATCAACATTCAAGGGCTATCTTTTGGAGTTTGCACTTTAGGCCATTAATCGAAGGAAACTTGAGACGGAACCAAGGAAACAGGCTGATATGGAATCCGATATCAAAGGAGGGCATGCCTGGGAGCTGACAAAAGAAGGGCTCATGTGGTCCAAAGAGCGCAAACGACAAGGACGGATGCTGAATGAGAGGATCGAAAATCTAAGGACAAAGATGGTCGCACTAGACAACTGAGAAGAACAAGGTATTGTGGTGTCTGATGATGAGTACATTGGAGAAACTGTGCAAATGGAGGAGCAAGTATCATCATTCAAGGAAGGAGAAAATGTGGTCATGGATGGGGCACCGAAGGATGGTACGCGACTGACAACAATCTTTCCTGACGGTAAGGCCACATTACCACTTGAAGAAAATGCACAACAAATTGAAGATCTGAAGCAGAAGGTGAATACCTTAGAAGGTGAGAAGGAGAAAGAACTTAAGAAGCAGAGCATTAGGAGTGGGCGCTCTAAGGAGGCTAATTCTCCTGACAAGAGTGAAGAGTCGCAAGATTCCCAAGAGAAAATGGATGAATCGGATGAATCAGCCAAAAGCGTACCCGTCAAAGAAAACACTCCACCGCCTTCCAAATCCAATAGGGTGCGAAAACAACCTTCGGTATTGATGAAGAAACTCGGCCCATTGCAATTGCCGACTAGGAAATTGTTCCAATTATGCATCAATGAGGAAATGCTGAAACCGGTAGACCCACTACGGCCTTTTGGAGATCCATTCCCGTCCAGGGGTCAGGGGAAGTATTGCGATTATCAACAACATAAGGGGCATACAATAGGAACATGCCTGGAATTTTGCATCATTATCAAAGTGTTGCTTGACAAAAGACTATTGGTACTACTTGGGAAGCCGTATTGGAAGAAACGACTGCTTCAGAATTCAACCACAAGAGACTGGTCTGCAACGAAGAGTATACCTAGTGGAAGAGCCTATTCTGAGATGATGATCAACATGTTTGATGGGGTTATTGATGGATACGGGAACAGGCAAGAATTTTGAACTTACAATTGTTTGAATCGATGTGCTTCGCGTAATCTCTTTTGAGAATAAAAGAAAGATCATCCCTTTATTTGTATGTGCATATGTTGAATAAACTCCTTCAAAATCCATTGATCCAACTCAGAAACCCTTTCAAGTGAACTATGAGGACCTGATTCTGTGGATGTAAACCAAACAGCCACCTGCATTCCATCAACCTTAACCGATTTTCAAGCACTCACCCTCACTGACCTTTAAACACACACCCTACTTGACCTTCGAACACCCTTCTAATCTAATCTTCATGTTAACCCTACCACATCTACCTTGAACATTGGTCTAGAAAAGTTGCTTCCCAATGATGAATCTAGTGTGCAAAAGATTTTTGTTTCACTTGTTCATAATGGTCATTCCCCTCGGAGAAAAGAGGAAAAAGGAAAATTGAAAAAAAAACGAGGAAGTGGCCCTTAGTGCTCGAATGTTGATTCATCTCCCATCCCCTAAAACAAGGAAGAAAGGAAGAAGTCATAGTGAACAAGACAAGTGTTCTCCCGCAACCTTTTCCACAAAACACCATCTTGACAAACACCAAATTCACAGATACGTAGATAACCCGGCAACGGACCCGGTCCATTTGGTTTCTAGGTTGGCTCAATGGACAAGATTGGAGTTTATGAATAATATGCCACAAGGGTACTCAAATGCTTATTCAGTTGAGGTATCGTCGTTTTTCTCAGAAAGGATGTATTCGGAGGAAAATGAAATCATTCCCAGTTGGCTTCTTGGTTATCTGCATGGATTTTATTGGTGGCTAACTTGTTTCTGTCAGTGTAATGGTTTGACGGTTGGATGGGTCTCCTCGGCTTTAAGTGGTTTGATGAACTCGAATGAAAATCGCCTTGTTCCTCTTGCCGGATCTGTAGTCCTGTAATGGTACTCTGAATGCGCCATGTTTAAGTAGTATTAATTTCTTCAAACCCGTAATGGCTCATGGTTACTTCTCCCTCAAAAAAGAAGAAAAGAGAAAAAAAAAAGGAAGGAAAGAGAGTCCGCTAGGTTAAAAACCCGAAAGGGCGGCCTAGGCAAAAGTTAGGACAAGCCTACTAGGTTGAAAACCCAGAAGGGTGGCCTAGGCAAAAGTTAAGGCTGAAAGAGAAAGGGGATAGTAGCAAATGAGGAAGAAATACTTGCGCACCAGGCCATATTCCACCTCGAGACAAAGACTGCTCACTGCAGATAGATCACCCAGTCAGCCTTGCACAGCCATCCGGGCACATCGCCTCCAACAATTTTTAGGTAATGTCCACTGATCCATTTGCCTTGCCTAATCAGATGATTTTCCACCCAGCCACTAAACCTTTTCAACAAGAAATGCTCACCCTTGGGGTCCTAGGTAGAAGTAGATGAGTTCATAGTCGTCGGGATCCCTTCTCTTTAGAGCTTTTTGTACTTTTGATGGGATGACTCATCTTATTTTGAAAATTATTTGACTTTTACCTTAGCTCGAACAATTCAAACATCATGTTAGTGGCATTTTGCACGTCATAAAAGAGAACATGCGCATTCAAAAGAAAAAGAAGAAGAAAAACAAGTTAGAAAGTAGTTGCACCAGGTACACTTGCATAAAGAGAAAATGGGATGAGATGAGAGAGGGGGAGGGGAGGAAAAAGAGCTGAAGAGGAAACTGAGAGGGGGAGAACAAAAATGTCATGGCATTTGCATGTAGAAACTAGGGGCATCCCCCATGCATTGAGAGGACGACACGTTTAGGCATGCCCATGCATCATAAAGACATAGACATGGGTTCCTTTGATAAGGTGGATTTGGTTGAGAAATGGGGAGAGGCGAAAATAGAGACTCATCATCTTCTGTAGACTGGTATATCCTGAGGTTGTTAAATCAAAGGGGCATGGCATGCCCAAGTTTGTAGGCCGATGCAATTAGATTTCAGCCACAGGTGAAGGTGCTAGAAACAGTGTTTTGCTAATGTCTCCTTGTCTCATACAGGTTTTGATATTGACAAATCACAATGATTCAAAATGAAGACAAACCCGAGGCAAAAAAGAAATCACTCCCAAAGCAAAAAGAAATGACTCAAAGAGAACAAATATAAAGAGAAGAAGAGCACAAGATTTGAAGTGATCATCCAAGAAGAATTAAGAACCTAATTGTACAAGGTTAACACTCAAATTCTTCTAAGATGTTAGCTCAAACATAATCAATTTCTCTCATGCACAGCATACTGTTTATCAATCATAAAAATGGTTTTTAAGCACTAAACATCGATGTTGTGTTTCTAAACATCGATGTTCCTGCCTTCCAAATGATTTATCAAAAGCGGCAGTAGCTCAAAACATCGATGTTGGCATCCCAAACAACGATTTTCTCTTGACCGATTACATTTCAAGATGTTTTGTAGAATCACTGTACAAACATCGATGTTCACTGTTCAAACATTGATGTTCAACTGTGCAAACATCGATGTCGCAGTGTAAACATTGATGTTCTACTGTTACTTGTTTTGAAGTACTTTGGCAGAACTCAAAAAACACCGATGTTGATGTTCTCACTTGAAACATCGATGTTCTGATGATCGTTCGACCAGAAATTCAAATTTTCTGGCCAAACATCGATGTTCTAATACTAAACATCGATGTTGTGCCGTTATGATCAGAAACCTTTTGCAGCTTTCAATGTTGTTTTGTCTAAAGGTGTTTTGGAATGATTCTCCAACAGTCATATAAGTTTTCAGGCATATAAATAGAGATGTTAAGCCTCTGTTTATCATGAATCAACTCTCCATACATTTACCATTCATTGATACACATTCATTCAAGTTTTTATGAGCTAATATCCTTAAGAATTGAGAGAGTTGCCTTATAGTGCTTAAATTGTTGCTCAATATCCACTCTTTGAGAGAGTTTCTATTTTGAGTGTTGTGAGTGTTGTTATACACTTGAAGGGAGGTTTGTTCCCTTGTTGTGATTCATAGGAAGAGGGTTTTCTTTCTGTGTGAGAAGTCTTGAAGTGAGGTATCTTCAAGCAAGAGTGTTGAGGTTCATGTAATTTGAACTCTCAGGTTGTAAACGGTTTGTTAAGCACCCGAAAGCTTAACATAGATAGTGAAATCTTCGAGAGAGTCTCTCGGAGGACTGGATTAGCCACAAGTTGTGTGTGAACCAGTATAAAAATTCGGTGTGTCCTTTCTCTCTTTCATTCCATAATTATTTCCTGCAAGTTTTTTATTTGTCCATAAAATGCTATTCACCCCACCTCTAGCGTAGAGCATATTTCTTAACAATTGGTAGCGGAGCCTAACTCTCTGAAACACTTAAACGTTTGAGAGGAATTATCCATGGCTTTTTCAAGTAATATGTATGCAGGAATCTTCGAAGGACAGTCCACCACCCATCCACCTCTCTTTGATGGCACCAACTACACCTATTGGAAGGAGAGGATGAGAATCTTCATCCAAGCCAACAACTTTGCTCTTTGGCTAATTATAAAGAACAGAAAGCAAATTCCAAAAAAGAAGGTTGGTGAAACCACGGTGACAAAGACAAAGGCAGAGTACAACGCAGCAGACATTACGAAGGTTGAAAAACACGCCAAAGCAATCAGTATGCTCTACTATGCAGTCAACCCTGATGATTACCGAAAACTTTCATGCTGCACTACCGCCAAAGAAATGTGGAATAAGCTGAAAATTAGTTATGAAGGAACCGATCAAGTGCGTGAGGCAAAAAATCGACTCTCTCACCGCAGAAAATGAACTCTTTCGAATGAAAGAGAATGAGAAGATTGAGGAGATGTTTGATCGATTTTCCAAAATCATAAACAACCTTCATGCTCTCAAGAAGATCTACTCCGATAAGGACTTGGTCAGAAAAGTCCTTAGAAGCCTCACTCCCGAATGGCGTTCCAAAGCCGACGCAATTTATGAAAATATCGGGAATTCAAACACAACCATTGACGGCCTTAGAGGTAACCTTCTCACCTATGAATCTACTATTCTTAACCCTTCTGTGCAGGAACCAAAGAAGAAAGGTATAGCTCTAAAGGCTTCCTCTTCCACAACCCAAGAGCTCACCAACACTGACTCCATTGAGCATGAACAAGAATTTGGACCTTTCATTCAAAATTTCCACAAGTTCATGCGAAAAGAACTTGAGAAGAAAGGAAGGAAGCAATCCGATCAGCCCAAGTGCTACGGGTGCGGAGAAGTTGGGCACATCAAACCCAAGTGCCCTAAAGGCAAGAAGCCCTACAAGAAGCAACGGGCATATATCTCTTGGGGAGGTGACTATGGTAATGAGTCAACTGACAGCGAGGAAGAGGAGACGGCAAACCTTTGTCTCATGGCACAAGAAGAAGCGCCGGAAGAGGTAAGTACTTCTCTCCCAAATGAAGATTTTACCTTTGAAGAATTACAAAATGCATTTAAGGAACTATATGGAGAATTTGTGAGTGTCTCTAAAATCAACAAGGACTTAAAGAAACAACTTGCTATATTAGGAAATGAAGTTAATAAGTTGTCTAGTGATAATAAAAAACTTAAGGAAGAAAATAAGTTTTTCAGAAAGAGGAGTGCTAACAAGCCCGAGAGTTCATCTAGGGAATGTTCATCATATAACTCTTTAAAGGAACAAGTTGAAAAACTTGAAACCACCTTAAAGAAGTTCAACACCCCTCAAAAGAACTTGAGCTCTATTTTAGATAACTTGCAATCTACTAGGCATGGATTAGGTTTCAAGAATGAACCTAGGAGGAAGAAATTTGAGCCTCAACCTAGGAAATTTAAAGCTCAAACAAAGGATAACAGGACTAGCAAAATAAACAAGCATAGTAATTATTATCAACCTAGGAGAATGTATAATCCAAATGTAAGTTGCCATTATTGCAATATAGTAGGACACATTGCTCGTATTTGTTTCACTAGACATAGGCATTGGGCACAAGAAGAAGCTTATTACCATTATGTCTCTATCACCCAAGGACCAAAGATGATTTCGGTACCAAAAACTCATTGAATTGCCTATGTAGGAACGCTTGAAGGCATCAAGTGTACTTTTGTACCTTGATAGCGGATGCTCCAAGCACATGACTAGAAAAGCATCCAAGTTCTTATAAATAAGGAATATTGATATTTCAGAAAATGATACTCGCTTGGCAAGAAAGGATTTGTGTGTTTGTTTTGCAGGTACCCCTTACTTAGGCCAAAAGGTAGGGGGAATTAGACTTGTCGAGTAACCAAACATCGATGTTCAGAAGCCAAACATCGATGTTTGATGAAGTTCAGCCTGCACCAAATTCGACCAGAGGCTGAAAACATCGATGTTCAGAGACCAAACATCGATGTTTATTGAAATTCTTCTTGCATTAAAATGGACCAGAGGCTGAAAACATCGATGTTCAGAGCCCAACATCGATGTTCAGTGTAGTGCATGCTCAAAACTTTGACAGAATGCGTACAACATTGATGTTTCGTATCAAAACATTGATGTTCAGGGAGTATCGACTCTTTTGCTATCTTTGATTATGTCTCTTCAATTCAATTGGGTTTTTTGGGCCCCTATGTTTAGTGGTTTGGCCAATTTGGTACCCCGACATTTTTTTTGGTCGGGCATATACCCCGAGAATGCATGGGCAGGCCAAACGTATACCCCTGGTCAGGCACCTGCTGACGTGGAGGCTGCCCGGGGTATTTGCGCGTGTTACTGTAGCAAAACGACATCGTTTTAGAGGATTGGCTTTGAGTGAAGTGGGACCCACTAAGCCACCTGTGCCCAACGTGGCATGAAACGACGTCGTTTTCTCACTTAAAACGACGTCGTTTCGCTACAGTAACACGCGCAAATACCCAGGCAGCCTCCACGTCAGCAGGTGCCTGACCAGGGGTATACGTTTGGCCTGCCCATGCAATCTCGGGGTATATGCCCGGCCAAAAAAAATGTCGGGGTACCAAATTGGCCAAACCACTAAACACGGGGGCCCAAAAAACCCAAAAACCCTTATTCTTTTTGCTAATGCCAAAAGGGGAAAATTAAATAAGAGTATATGTATATTCATCAAGTTAGGGGGAATCACGTTTTGACAAACGTAGAGGGAATTAACCTCAATTTAAATCCATACACTTGACATATACTCTTCTTGGTTTGTCATTATTAAAAAGGGGGAAATTGTTAGAAACAGCTTTTTGCTAATGCCTCCTTGTCTCATATAGTTTTTGATATTGACAAACCGACATTGATTCAAAATGAAGACAAACTCGAGGCAAAAAGAAATCACTCCCGAAGTAAAAAGAAATGACTTAAAGAGATAAATGTAAAGAGAAGAAGAGCACAAGATTTGAAGTGATCATCCGACAAGAATTAAGAACTTAATTATACAAGGTTAACACTGAAATTCTTCTAAGATGTTAGCTCAAACATAATCAATTTTTCTCATGCATAGCATTCTTTTTATCAATCATAAAAATGGTTTTTAAGCACTAAAAATCGATGTTGTATTTCTAAACATCGATGTTCCTGCCTTCCAAAAGATTTATCAAAAGCGGCAGTAGCTCAAAACATCGATGTTGGCATCCCAAACATCGATGTTCTCTTGACCGATTGCTGTGAACACCCAAATTTGACCCATGAAGATTCTATTGAGATTAGACTCCAGACATGTTTGAATCATAAGATTGATGAGTTAGTCTTGGGTTGAAGCATGGATGGGGTTTAGTTTTAGTAGAATGTATACGTTATAGTAATTAAGACTTTTATATGCCTAGGATTAATGAGACGATTTAATCATAGGATATGTTAAGGACTAAATTGCTAAAATGTATTTTATCTCATTAAATTTGGGCTTGTTTATTTATTGAACCCAATTATATTTATTTTTGGGTTGAAAATAAATGTAAGGGTCCAATTTAATAAGGTATGGACTTTTCTTCAGAGTTGCACAGCCCACTAACACCTTGCTTGCAGACAAATTTAGCTTTGATTTTCGTGGAAAATCAAAGTTAAATCATTCCTTAATAGAAAGAATGTTTTTGGTATGATTTTGGCTTAAAATGAGGAATTAATGTGTAATTAGTCAATTAGGAGATGATTGAGGGGAGTAGTAATCAAGAAAGTAGAGGATTCTGAGCAGTCTAGGGGTTAATTACTCTGTAGGATCAATCAGGGAGGAATTAGGGGAGAATCGGGAGCGAAAAAGGAAAGGACAGGTGAGATGCATAGGTCCGGGCGGTCCTCTCGGGATGACCGCCGGGCCTGGGTGGTCTTCCACCCATGATCGCCTGGCCTGGCTGTCATCCATAGGATGACCGCAGGCCATGGCGGTCATGCACACCCAGAAACACGTTTTCTCCCCGACTTTCGCCCATAATCTGATTCTACTCGGTTTTGGCCCAGATTTTTGGCCATTACCTTGATCATTAAGTTGGTCCACGCCCCTAGACTACCTAGAACACTATAAATAGGACCCCCCTCTCACATTTCAAGGGACATACATTCTATTACACAAACACTCTTCATAAAGCTTAGAATCTTGGAGAAACTCTATCTCTCCAAGCTTAAGAAATAGTTCCATAGGCAAAACTCTGGTAGAATTTCGTGGGTAGCATCATCCATTGAAGGCAGCAAGAGGGAAAAATCGAGAAGAACTCCAAGATTGAGTTCAGGAGTGGGAGGAAATTGTGTGGGAGGCACAACCCAAACCAAGAAGCTAGAGGAGGGCTACAAGAGGTAATCCTAATCCCTTTTTGTTTGACCAATTATTGTTGAGATGTTGATGTTGATGATGATGTGATTGTTGTGATGCAATGTCAAGAACTACGTGGGCTTTGAACCCAGTCGCTGGGGTACATAGGTGGTTTCTAGTGGTGGAAACTCAAGCTTAATCTTCTTCTTCTCCCCTTTCATTTTAATATTCAGTTATTATGTGTCTTGGTGCTCACACTTGCACACTTGCACAAGGCATACAAAGTCCTCTAATTGCACAAAGTTTCGCCCTAACATGGATGGGTGTCTAACACTTCCCATCCATGACAAATCCCCGGGTCCAGCATCTTTGGTTCGCTAGTCAGTTGCCTAAATGGAGTCACATGAAGGGTTTTTCCAGAGTTTTGTCCCTTAATAAAATTTGGGTGGCGACTCCAAAGATGTTGGATGGTGTTTATGAAGAAGGTGTGAAGCAAAGGTGAATAGGCCCAAGTGATTTTGGCTCGGGTATTCACAAAAGCCCACGTAGTTCTTGACATGGCATCACAACAGTCACATCATCATAAACATCAACATCTCAAAAGCAATCGGTCAAGCGAAAAGGGATTAGGATTACCTCTTGTAGCCCTCCTCTAGCTCCTTGGTTCGGGTTGTGTCTTCCACACGATTTCTTCCCACTCCTTAACTCAATCTTCGAAGTTCTTCTTGATCTACCTCTTTTTGCCTTCAATGGTTGGTGCTACCCACGAAATTCCACCAGAGTTTTGCCTATAGAATAATTTCTCAAGCTTGGAGAAGTAGAGTTTCTCCAAGCTACAAGGCTTATGAAGAGTATGTGTGTAATAGAATCTGTGTCCCATGAAATGTGAGAGCGGGGTCCTATTTATAGTGTTCTGGGTAGCCTAGGGGCGTGGACCAGCTTAATGATCAAGGTAATGGCCAAAAATAGGCCAAAACCGAGTAGAATCAAATTAGGAGCGAAATCGGGGAAAAAAACGCGTTCTGGGTGCATATGACCGCCATGGCCGGCGGTCATCCTTTGGATGACTGCCAGGCCGGGCGGTCATGGAAGGAAGACCGCCCAGACCTGGCGGTCATCCCGAGATGACCACCCGCGCCTGCGCGTTACACCCGTTCTTTCCTTTTTCGATCTTGATTCTCCCCTAATTTCTCCCTGATTGATCCTACCGCGTAATTAACCCTTAGACTGCCCAGAATCCTCTGCTTTCTTGATTATTACTCCTCTCAATCATATCCTAATTGATTGATTACACTTTGATTCCCCATTTTAAGCTAAAATCATACCAAAACCACAAAATCTAATTAAATGATGATTTAACTCTGATTTTCCACGAAAATTAGAGTTAAAATTAACCTGCAAGAAATGTGTTAATGGGCTAATCAAACTCTGGAGGATTCATTAACTTGGGCCCTTTAACCCATCCTCAACCCAAAAGATAAATCATCTCATTAAAATTAGATTAAAGATAGATAAAAGGCCCAAGTAATGAAATAAACACATTTTAGTGTAAATTAACTTTATTATATATTTTTACCCTAAGATTAAATCTTCTCATTAATCCTAGCATTCCAATATACAAGGGCTCAAATAACCAAAATGTATTATTTCCACTAAAATAAATTCTTGAAGTGCCTTACCCCTAGGACCAAATCATCTCATTAATCCTAAGTTCCAACATGTTCAAAATCCAATTTTAGTAGAAAATACATGGGTCAAATTTGGGTATTCACAAAGCTCAGTAAAGATGAAGGCATCTATAGGAGCTTGATTGCATGTCTAATGTATCTAACTACAACACGACCAGATATCTTGAGTGCTATAAGTTTACTCTCTAGATTCTTACATTGTGCAAGTGAGGCTCATTTTCCAGCAGCCGAAAGAGTGGTGCAGTTCATCAAAGGCATTGTTGCTTTTGGAGTGAAGTTTGAGAGGAGCTCTAGCTTCAAGCGTTATGGTTTCTTCGATAGTGACTGGGCAGGATCAGTTGATGATATGAAGAGTACAACAGGTTTTTGTTTAACTCTTGGAACTGGAATGTTCACATGGAGTACGAAGAAACAAAAGTGGTGGCACAAAGCAGAATATGTTGCCGCAACTTCAATCATGCAACTTGGTTGAGCAAACTATTGGCAAATTTATATTTTATGCATAAACAAAGCACATGAATCCATGTGGATAATCAAGCTCCCATTCCTATCTCCAATAATCTAGTTTTTCATGGAAAAACTTTGCATTTCAAGAATAAGTTCTACTTCCTCAGAGAAGCACAGAAGGATAGTGAACAGACGACAGACATTCTCACAAAGGCTTTGCCTAAAGGCAAATTTTAGTATCTGCGAGAGAAGCTGGGAATTTGCAGCATCAAAGTCAAGAAGGGGTGTTGTAATGACTTTGACACTTTGGAAGTAGTCTAGTCTATTAGTTTTTTTTTTAAGCTAAAAACTAGAACTTCATGTATTTCTGCGATGTTAATAAGTTAGTGGATTGTCTGCATGTTAGTGTTAAAGTAATGGGAAAATAGCTTGGTAGGATAAAACTAAGCTACCTATGCCTATATCTATAAATACCAGCTTGAAATTCAATAAAGATGTACTTCACGTCAAGCCTTTCTTCTCTAGAAATTCAACATCTTTACTTTGACCAAATATAGCAGAACCAATAATGTTCAGAGCCATCGGATTACCTCTTGCATAATCCACAACCCCATGGGACAACTGCCCAAGATCGCATGTGGGATTTCTTCTCTTAAAGGCATTCAAGCAGAAGAGTTAGAAAGATTCCTTTTGGTCTAGTTCCTCAACCTTATACAGTTTATCTTCAATTTTTTGCTGATACTATTTTTAAGCACTTGCCTGCCCCTACTTGTTACAAGACTAAAGCGATCACTATATCCTTCTAATAACTCTCACATTTGTATTGGACAACCAACGTCACCAAGAGAAACCAGAACTTAATTTCATGCCACAAAGCCTGTCATGAGTGAAACTAAGACACAAATTGGCAACGAAGTATATTCAGTTTTGAAGGCACACGCGTATTACAAGGATACAAAGCATACTACTAGTAGATATTACAAATTAACTCGGTCACAAGACACATATTTAATAAAACTGTTATAGCTAGAAACATTCTTCCAAGACCCCAACACACGTAACCAGGGGCGGAGCCAGGATTACAATTTGGGGGGGCCAACAGTAAATTTATATTTATCCACTACAAAGCCACCTTGCATCTGCACACAGACAAGTTCTACATCTGCACACAGTTTCAAATTTCCCAGCAACAATGAAAAATTACAGTGACTATTAACTGAGAAATTATTAAAATCAACTATAAAATTTAATATAAATATTGTACCACAATAAAATTTAATATTACTAAAAAACATAAATATTACATTGATATTTTATAAAAAATAAAAATACATTCATCTTCTCGGAACAACGTTGACTCTGAAGCTGTTGGGGTCATTGTTGATGTTGACCGTGATCCTGTCGCTCCACAAGAACCACATGCTGCCCGCGTTGTTCTGGCCAGGGAGCTCGAACCGGTTTGCTGCAGGGAACCGGAGTGGGATGAGACCGTGATCGTCTTCAGGCTGCCATTGGGTCTCCGTGAAAAGAACCATGTTGGGCTTGTACTGGTTCTTCAGGTCCCTCAGGCTACGCGAGAACTCCTGGGAACGGCGACTCCTCTGTTGTTCCACACCAGTAGTCGGGCCTTTGGCCAAGTTGGAGGTAATCGAGTCACTCTGGGCATGCTTTGGGTCGTCATCGAGAGTTGGTAGTAGGTACCTTGCTCCAGGAAATGGCAAGTGGACTCTAGGTTGAACTCCTGAAGTCTTTCAGAGATGAAAAACTTGACGGAGTTGGCCGAGCCGTAGAAGGAGGTCCTCAGGGTTCCTTGGTCCTCTAGGAAGAACGTCTCTTCCATGGGAGTGACGAAGAATCTGGACGAGTAGAGTTCGTCGACGAAGACCAGACGGGGCATTTTGCCGAGCTCGTTCGGTAGTTCCTCTGGATGCTCGTTAATCATGCTGTAGGCCAGCCGGTTTCTTCTGCTGATGGAGCAGGCATGTTGTTTCGGACGCGTTGGTGTTTTGTTTTTCTGAGTATGGTGGTTTCTTTTGCCTTAGCATTTTGTTGCTTTAAGATGCTTTGTGGTTTTTGCTTTCCATTGTTTTGCTTTTTATAGGAGAAAAATGTTTACCGTTACGCTCCTCACTGCCTACATTATTGCTCTATTACTTTTCACCAAAAATCCAAACCGTTTACGATCTTCTAGGATTTGCTTTTTAAAAATTTTGCCATAGAATGAATTATTGCTTTGGTGATAGGAAAAGTTGAATTCTTTTCACAAAACTCCAAACCGTTAACGATCTTCAAGATCTTACTTTTTGAAAATTTTGCCACTGATTGAATTATTTCTCTAACACTTTGTATGTTTTCGGGCTACAAGGATTTTCTCGGAGATTGAATTATTGATTTCTTTTCACAAAACTCCAAACCGTTTACGATCTTCAAGATTTTACTTTTTCAAAATCTTTGAAAATTTTGCCACTGATTGAATTATTGCTTAATGAGAGATGTGACATTAACCCGTTAGCCACTCCCATAAAAACTCACATAACCACACTAGCCACACATAAACACTAGGAACATATAACCAAGCATTCTCTGCATATTTCACATAGCAAGTTATGGCTGACGACATGGAAGCAACCATTCATGGCCTGTGTGAGAATATTAGGATTGAGGCCGAGCACGGAAAAGCCATGGAAGCAATGTGCCGGCAACTTGTGGAACAAAATGAGCGGTTGGTTGAGATGATCCGGAACCGAGACCGGCTGCTAGATCGGTGGGAGGAGGCCTATAAGAGGCTCCGTGACAGCTGGGTTGTAGCGGCCACCGAGAGCAATGATCTAGCCCGAGAGAACAACCGCCTGAAGCAGGAGCTGAATATGGAGAAGCCTAGGCGGGCTGATTAGGACTGTAGTTTAATATTTTCAATTTTTCCTTGTATGTTCCCCCTTGTGTTTAATGAAGTATTTTATAACACAAGTGTGTTCTGTTTTCGAAAATACAAGTCTCTTATCTCTTCTCCTGCAATATTACCACTTTTGGTTGGCACTTCGATACAATTAGAGAATGTTGGCATTTTGATATTTTTTTAATTATAGAAATTAGAGAATATATTATTTGTTTTAATTTTTGAACTAAATTTTTTTACAATTTAACATGATTTTATGTTTCAACAAAAATAATTTTTCTTTTAACTTTCAAATTATAATATATAAATAAAAAGAAGTTTAATAAAAATTTAAAAGAGTAATTATTAATTGAAAGAACCATGTCCTTCCTCCAAAGCCACATTGAAAACCAATTGAATTAATGGAAAAAACAAAGCATAAGCTGGAGTTCATGTGCAGACACATCAACGCCATGTATGCACATAAAACTTGGACCAAATTGTATCAAGTGTGAGTGTAAGTACACGCAAAGCTCATCCATGGGCAATTTTGTCATAAACTAACCCAACACATTTTGAGTGGAGTGCGAATAACGATAAGGGAGTGTAAATATGGGCTCCCTAATTCTACTTCCCCTTTAATTTTTGGTGAACAGTGTTTATTTTTATTTTACTATTTATGAACAGTACTTTTAATGAACAGTAAACAATTTATTTTAGGAGGGGCCATGGCCCCTGTTGGGCCCCCCCTCCCTCGGCCACGTGACGTAACTAGATGTCTAAATCCAACATATAAGACGGGAAGTGAATAAAAATGTAATACAGACGCATTATAGCTCTTGTTGCTTTCCAACTTAGCTCTTCAGCCAATAAAGTGAAAATGGAATCAAAGTAAAACAAATTGAAGTCCTAATTGGCTTAGTTTACATAGACAAAATAGAATAGAAAAGCAAAAATTAATGCATCCATGCTTCATGAACAACACTATCAGGGTGTGGCTATAGGGTTAGGGTTGGAGTGGCCAGCTACTACTAATGTTTTTCGTCCAAACCAAGCCAGATATTAGTACCAAAGAGCCTGAACATTTTTCTTTCCGCTTTAATTCTATATGTACATCCATCATTAGCTGAATATTACTTGTAGAAAGTAACCCTATCCCCCTCCATAATACCTTTAGAATGCACAAAAATTAACCACTCGCTAATAAAGATCGGCCTTAGGTTGGGATGATTCTGGCGGATATCTAGGCCAAATTCCCAATCTTCACCACGCTTGATGTCCGTAACTCGAACTTTTACTATGTGCTCTCCCTCAGGAATATGGAAATGATCATGTAGACCTCCAGTTGGGATAGCCAACCTATATGTTACGTTAGTCGACGTTACCTCCTTCGTGAAGAGTTCTGCAGCCATTGATTTGGTGTATCAAATATTTTACTTTGTTGGATGCTTAAGAAGTTGCAAACACATTTTACCATTTTGTTTAGGAAGCCGTATTTTGATAAAAGTGTGGGAGTGATAAATACCTAAACTAAAATTTTCAAGGTTTAGATAGTGCATTTTGCCAAGTTTTCATGAAAGATATAATATGCATATTATGTAAATACATAATGTAATACATATTTCATCCTAAAATAATTTTCACATACTTCTACCATAGGAATAGGTCTAGCTTAAAATTTTAGTCAAGGTTCTACTTGATTACAACATATCTCTAATAGTGTTAGCTTGTATCATCTCTATGTAATTCTAAAAAAAATAGTTTATTAAATTGAAACTAGTGTCTTGAACTCATGCATCACATTTTATCACAACTTCAAGCACTCATTTTAATATGTTTAATAATGAGCAAATATTTGAAAATAAAAATAAAATTAAAAGGGGAGGATAGAATTTTTGAACGAATATTCTAGTTGGGTTACAATGGAGAACCTTGACTATGATTTTAAGCTAGACCTATTCCAAAGGTAGAAGTATGTGAAGCAATTATTTTAGGATAAAATATGTATAACATTGATCTTACGCCTGATTATCAAGCAGATTATCTAATGATTTACCAAGACATTTGGCTTGCATATTTCTAACAAGTGGTAGTGGATCCTGCTTGATTAAATTATTAGATATCACCAACATTATGCAATAGCATAATTTTCGAGATGAATTGTGTTTTGCCGCATGATGATTTGAAATTGTTTTGTAGCATGCTATTGTGGAAAAAATCATAACTGCTTGAAATATTTATGGTGATGATAAAATAAAGTTTGCATATTGTGATGATTCATGATTGCTTGAGATATTTATCGTAAAATGGATTTTGTCAATGCAAATCACCTACCTATGTGTCCATTCGACTTGCAATGGATTTTGTCAATGCAAATCACCTACCTATGTGTCCATTCGACTTGCAATGGATTTTGCGTGATTTTGGGTTATCGCATGGCAATATATTCATTGAATTTGGGTTGCATGCGGCGACTATAATGGATAATTATGTGAATAGTGTTTCATAATTTAGGTTGCAATTCAATTTTATGGTTTCCACTAATAAAAGGTGTATTATTGAATCAATGCAATCTGTGTTAGGTATGTGGTGTGGCTTGCGCCACACATCAGGATGGGCAATTTGGGACTTTTGCATTCGGTTCAAATGGTGTAGAGAGTAGTGATTTGTGCAATAGTTTTCACTTCAATCTTTACATTTGAGTTTCTTTCATTATGGGTTTTTCGAGACATATTCACAGTTTAGTCCTTATATGCAAATTAATTTATAATTTGCCTAAAAAAGACTAAATTTAAGGAATATTTTGTGACACTAAATTCAATATCTAGTATTATATTATTTTGGAATGTCGAGTATTTTAATAGATTTATTGAAGCAATATGTTCGCAAAGTAACCTCTCCAGTCTATTTTTAAATATGAGATGCGTGTATGTGAAATTTATGTGAATTATATATCAACCGAAAGGAGGATTATTATTTGGCCAAATTTCACATACACTTATAGTGATAAATATGTGACGATTATCAAGTATACCATGTGAGTGATAAGTCGGTCCAAAGAAAGGCTTATTATTTGGCAGGCCTAATTGTCAATATTTGATAACTACACTGAGACTACCACTTACAAGTTGATATTTTCTGTCCAAAGACTAAATCGTCATTCCTGTGCTGGGTATCCTGCTGCGTCCGTCACACGAATTGATTTAATTATTATGTTTTGCCTACAATTTATGGAATTGCGAGCTGAATGTAACTAATTCTCTATTCAGTTACAGTTTCCGCTTGTATGGTGTGTGTAAGTATCTATTTCATGTGATGTTGAAAGACACAAAATATGTGATTTGGATGAGAATATTATGATTGTTTTCAATTGCATGAAATTAGGACTTTGCACATTAGAAAGAATGGCTTACCCCTCATACAGATATAAAATTGTCATAAGGTCAATTGGGATATTGAGAGGTAGAAATGCTATAATCGCATGAGTCCTAAGATCATAAGACATGCAATTCCAGAGACCATCAGGGGCAGTATATCTATCGAGGATAAAGTTAAAATATCATTCAAGAACTTAAAAAAAAAAAAAAACTTTGCCAAGTGCATAAAGGTTGAAACAAATTTATTAGTATCAAAATTTGTACATGCATAAGGATAGGGAATATAAAGAAGTACACCATGGAAATGTCTCATTTTTTCCTAAACTTAGAAGGCATTAAAGTTAGAGCCGTCTAAAATTTTGCTCATATTTGGTACTTATATATCTTCTTGTACTCTACGGTGAATCAAAAGTGAGTTAAATGCTCATCAGGAATCAAAATTTACTTGATAAGATTATTATGTGTGCAGGAAGCTGATATATTTAAAAAGAGCAACCACAAAAAGGAAAAGAGAAAATAAACCTGCAATTGGGATACAACAAAGGAAAGTGCAAAAGCAACAAGTTTCGGTATTTACTTGTTACTTTTGCAAGATGGGTGGAAATAATAAAATATCTCAGCTATGCGCTATTGGGTGTACTGTGAAAGGTATATAGTTTGTTTTGAAGTTTATTTGACTTATGTACCAAGACACACTTTATGTATTATGCCAGCCGCACCTTGGAATCCCAACTGAACTACGCCACCACTGAGAAAGAGCTGCTAGCAGTGGTGTTTGCCATTGACAAATTCTGGTCCTACCTTCTTGGGTCAAAGGTGATTGTCCATACTGATCATGCTTGAGATACCTCTTCACCAAGAAGGAAGCCAAACCCCATCTTATTCGCTGGATTCTGCTCCTCCAAGAGTTCGACTTGGAGATAGTTGATAAGAAAGGGACCGAGAATGTTGTGGCTGACCATCTCTCCCGAATTGTACACAATCGGGATTACTCACCACTGGATGCACCTCCTATTAATGATCAGCTGCCTGATGAGTACTTGGTGGTACCAGTGCGCACTGTCTGGGCGACCAGGCCCGCTGCTGATGTCTTTCGTCCTGATTACCCATGGTATGCACCATATGTCAACTACATCGTTTGTGGTGTGTTCCCACCTAATATCTGTTATTCCCAGAAGAAGAAATTCTTGTTTGATATCAAGTATTATTATTATGATGAGCCGGACTTGTTCAAGCGCTATGGGACAGCATCATTCGCAAGTGCTTACCACAGGAGTCCCATAAAACGATCATTGCCAACTGCCATCAGACCCCATATGGAGGACACTATAGAGCCCAGAAGATAGCCATCAAGGTACTTCATTCCGGTTTCTTTTGGCCGAAAATTTTCAAGGATGCAAGGGAGTTTGTGCAATCTTGTGGCCGCTGGCAGTGCACTGGGAACATATCATAGCGGCATGAAGGTCCAAAGCAAAGGATTCTGTTCATCGAGCCATTTGATGTTTGGGGGATAGAAATTATGGGTCCATTCCCATTCTCTAAATCGAATCAGTAAATCCTCGTCGTTGTTGACTATAAAACCAAGTGGGTTGAGGCTATTGCATCTCCAACCAATGATGGCCCTGTTGTAACTAGGTTTTTGAAGAAAAATATCTTCACCAGATTCAGAGTTCCAAGGGTTATCATCAGTGATGGAGGGTCCCATTTCTACAACAGGTTGTTTGCACCGTTGTTGAAGCAATATGGAGTATCTCATAGGGTTGCAACACCCTACCACCCTCAGACCAGTAGGCAAGTGGAGGTTTCTAATCGGGAGATCAAGCGCATCCTGGAGAAAACGGTCAGTACGACCCGCAAGGATTGGTCCTTGAAGCTGGACGATGCGCTATGGGCATATAGGACAGCTGACAAGACTCCTATTGACACCACCCTTTACAGGCTTGTGTATAGGAAGTCCTGCTACCTACCAGTTGAGTTGGAGCATAAAGCCTACTGTGAACACCCAAATTTGACCCATGCTTTATTCTATTATTTTGAGTTATAAACTTGTTTACGTCTTTGATTGATGAGATGATTTGATTGATGGCATGAATATGTTTGTGATTTATTATGGTAGAATAAGGGTATTTTATTTGCTTATTCCTTTTATTTATGTTTGCTCCTTTATTTATTTGATTAATTTTGGGTTAGGAATAGATATTGGGTTTGGGTTAGTAAAATATAAATCCACCAGCAATAATAACCCATTTAGACACATGGCTTGCAGCTAATTTTAATTCTAATTTACGTGGAAATTTAGGATTAATTATGTATTTTGCCTATTTTGTGTTTTTATGATAGTTTTAATTGAAAGAGGGAATAATTTGATGTGGGGTTGATAAAGAGGAAAAGTAATGGAGTAGGAGACAAGTTTGTGATGTTTTCTGGGTCAGGGAATATTCTAAAATGCGTGGAAACCAACTGTGAATCAGATTGGAGAAGAAAAAGTAAGAAAAGAGGAAAATCTACACAATCTGTGGCGGACAAGGTAACATGACCGCCACCACCGGCGAACAAGGAGGGATGACCGCCGACTTCTGGCGGTCGTCACGACATGACTGCCGGAGCTGTGGCGGTCGTTCCTTCCAGAATCTTCTTTTTGCCTCTTTTTCGCAAACCTAGCCCATAACTGTCAAATTTAGGTTTCAATCTCGACCCTTAGATTAATAGGACGAACCCCTACCCCTTGAACACTATACATAGAACCCCTATTACACACTAGAGGGACACACATTAGAGTTATTCTCTACACACCCATAAGCTTAGAGTGCTTGGATAAACCCTACTTCTTTGAGTTTAGGAGTGGCTTTAAGAGCTAATTTTCTTGAGAGATTTCATGGAGAGGAGTAGCAACAACCCAGTAGCAGGAGGTGAGCAAGAGGGTTAGAAGAAGGAGGCCAATCGGAGCAATTCGTTGAAGAAAAGAGTGCAAACCCGAGAGGAGTGTTCTTCCCTATGCAGTCTCGGGAAAATTGCAATATTCCGTGCTACAGACGTCAAATTGTTGCGTTCTTAGTGTCTCTAGAAAGCTAACAGAAAGATCTAAAACCTTTTTGTTGACACTAGACGTCGGTTCGGCCTTCTATAGCACCAGCTTTCGATTGAGATCGAGTCAAGATTCTGTTGCAGAGCGGTAAGCTAACGGGAGCGTGAGGAGGGCTTCAAGAGGTAACCATAGCCCTTTAAATCGATTTTTGCTGCTGAAAATGAGTTGTTGTGATGCTATTGATGACGATTCTTTGATTTTTATGTGAATCCATGTTAGAACTGCATGGCTTTGACCCGTGCCACTCGGGTACGTAGGTAGTCTCGGTCTGAAAACGAGATGCAAGCCAAATTGTGTTTTCTTTTCTAGTTATGTTATCGTGATGCTGCTGCTATGTTGTGTGTTGTGTTGATACTGTGATGTCACTGTGATGTTAATGTTGCTACTGTGATATTGATGTCGTCGTGATAATGTTGATGTTGTGATTATAATGTTGATGTTAGTGTGATGTCGTCGGGATGTGAGTTATGTGATTGCAACATCGCGGTGACGTTGATGTTATGGTTGTGATGTTAATATTGTGGCTAAGATGTCGATGTTGCTGTAATATCGTTGATGTTGCTGTATTGTCTGTTGTGTTGTGTGTGTTGTGTGATGCCATGTAAGAACTACGTGAGCTTTGAATCCGGTTGCCGAAGTACGTAGGTGGATTCCAGCGGTGGAATCTCAAGCTCAATTATGTGTTTATTTTTTGCTTTGTTTTGTTTTCGTTCCTTATGTTTTGTTGTCGTGTTGTTTGTGCATAAGGCATGTAGGAATCTTTAATTGCACACGATTTTGCCCAAACATGAATGGGCGCCTAACACCTTCCCATCCTTGACGAACCTCCGAATCCTACATCTTTGGAATGCTATGACCGACCGGTTGCTGTGGGTAATAGTTCCCAGAATTTTGACCTTAATAAAATTTGGGTGGCGACTCCTTTGATGTAGTGAGGGATCAAATTAATTTTTGGTCGGGTCCTCACAGTTGGTAGATTCAGGTGCTCGGGTTTGCTGCCATTCACAAAAACTTGATAGATTCAGTTCCGGTCAGGAAGGGTCATGTTTGTCGATAAGTTTCCGATGACTGCCCTTGTGATTCAATTTGTTGTGGTTCTTGAGTTGTTGTGTTGTTGGTTTGTATGGTGGATGATGATGATCTGGTAATGGCAGTTTGTTGTGGTTTGATTTTGGGGCTTCTGTGAAATTTCCGGCGAGGTTGACCGGAATCCGGCGAGCTCGGGTATTTTTCGACGAAGTTCCGGTGCTGCCTTGGTAGGGTAGTATTTCACCGGCCCTAAACGGTATTTTCCCAGTTGTGGTCTCGGTTTTACTTTTTTACGGAATTCGTTGATTTAAATCCAGTATATGTACAATTAAATTCAATTGAGACTTAGTGGAAAACTGTGTGCGGGGGAGTGAGTGTGTGTGGCTGGAATCTTACCGACGCGGATAGAACTTTAGGCCGAAATAGTCTTGGACCCGGGTATGACCTTAGAACGGAAAACTAAGAAACCAGGCCCAGGCCTAACAACTGACCTTATGAACCTTTAGACATTTTCTGGACTTTAAGAAAGAGGGTTTTAAGCCTAATTGCATAATTGGATATTATGGATATAAAAAGTGGGCCTGAGTCCTGAAAACTATTTATGGACTTAGTTGGGCTTAGGCCTTGTGAACCTTTAGGCCTGTGACGTTATGGAGACGTGGACCGTGAGTGAGAACCTTATTGGGCCTTGACCCTAAAATTTTCATAATTAGATATTTATGGTGGGGTTTATTAAGTGGAGCTTTTCATTAGCAAGCATTTGTCGTAATCTGTGTGAACCTTATGTGGTCGGATTTTTTTATAATATACGAATGTTAAGGTGGTACGAGGCTACGGGGTTCTGAGGCAATTATTATGACCTAGGTGAGGATATATAAACCTTTGTAGGCATTACTATCTACGATATTCGGATTAATAGCCATGGTAAATAATGTGGTAATTCGTCTTTGGCATTGAATGTTGTATGCATGTGTGCCTGTTGTGCAATTACTCTTGCTTGCAGTGTGTTATATTCTGATGTTTATAGATTATTTTATGCCTGTTGATTATGTGTCGGTTTTGGTAATTATGCATGTTTATGTCATGAGATGGTATGATATCTTATGAATTCGACTGTGGGCTTAAGGCCCGGATGTAAATTCACCGATAAGACACACAACCTCGATAACTTAATATGAGGTTAGATAATCTACATAAGCTCATGGTTTCATAATTTGAGGGATAATGATTATAAACTAAGAATAACTAAAGGAATACTATTGTGAGGCTGTTGAAAGGTAGCACCGAGGGGAGGGTTGGGTACTCCTCGGGATTTTGTGTGGTTTAGCATGGGTTAGCCTAGGGGAAGGTTGGTGTACCCCTAGATGACCTGTACCGGTTAGGTATGTTCTAAGTGCACCCTCAGGGGGCCGGCGACCACTTGAGGTTTATCAGTGGTTTCTTGTTTCCTCGGAATCTACCCCTTCCGAGGTATTCGTATTGGGGCTTAAGCCTCGGATCTGGCAAGATATACTACCGAGCTCGACGCACACAATAGAGGGCCCCTATTAAATTATTTAATCACAATAAAATATTCCTCAATGATAATTCTTTAAGCATAACTATAACCAAAAAATTCAAGATAAACGTGGAATAATAAATAGATGACTCGATGTTGTGCACTGTGGCTGTAATTGCCTGATTCCGATGTAATTGTAGTTGACTTGTAACTTTATACTTTGGTTTTGTTTATGGTGAGACAATGGTTGGTCTCACCCTCTCACTTTTACACACATGTTGGTTGGTCGTGGATCATGGATGCATTCAGGTATCTGTGCGTACTTAGCATCGGATCGGATCCATAGTCGGCATGCATATTTGTTGATGTCGATTTTCTATATAATTATTTCTTCCATTGTGTCTTTGTGGAGATGTTGCTCGGGCATGAATGTGTGATGCTATTATGTTCTCGGCGGTATTGCTGGTTGATTTTATTCCAAATATATGTTGTATTGGAGTTGTGGCTCTGTGGCATTACACTACTTGATGTTTACCGTGTCTCGGGGAAGTTAAGAAAATTTTGGTCATTTCATAATTTATTTATATTTTATATTAATAAATTGGGATACAGGCATTTCACCATTCAAACAAAATCTTAAACATTGTTGTTAAATTTTGTCTAGCATTTATATACTACTAATCTTTTCCATTTTTTTTTTAAGTTGGGGGTAGGGAAACATGCTTTGTGGGTGAATTTAGAGAAAAAGAAGGGGTGAAGGTATCGGTAATTAAGTATCAACTTATTCAATTTTGGGAAAAAGAATGAATAAAATGGAATATTGAATGTCTCATGACAGCGTAAGACAATGTAGGCAAACACGATAGGGAGAAGGACAGTTTAGGACATAAGGAGCACAAAATTATCACAGAATTAATATTGCAAGTAGTAATTAGGAAGAGACCCTTTTTTCTCTCCGGAGAATGAAAGAGGGGAAAAGGCAGCAAAGTGGAAATGAGATCCAAATTGGGAAAGAACTTGTCTTGAAAGAAAGGACAAACAAATGGGTGGTGCTCATTTAATGAGATAGGAGTTTTCATCCATGATTAGTAGATGCAGATCAATTTGGTTCGTTGGGTGCTCTGTCAGTGCCTCTAAATATAAGGGAAGTAGTCCCCACGTGTTTCCCAAAGACATATCATGTATAGTAATTAGGACAACTACTGATAGTATCCCTTAATAATCCAAACACACAAAGAAAGGGCAGGTACACTTGAGGTGCTAAAGGAAGGAAAAAAGAAAAACCATACAGGTCTCCATCTATTTACTAAAGAAATCTCTCCTAGTGTTAACTTCCAAATGTAGAAAAATATTGTCTTACTAAAACATGCACTACCAACTGAGCCCCAGGCCAATTACATATACAGCTAGCTTGCTTTCTAATACAGGAAATATAAATGTGTGGTTCCTGATTGGGTCTTAACAGTTAGGTTGGAGCAGGCTTTGTGTTTTCTTTTCCACTTCACACAATACATGGGTGGATGGATGGTGGAATGCTGGTATCTTCATCTTTTTCAGTGCAAAGGAAAATCCAGTTTTCCTTTATGTCTACTTTTGCAAGTATCTTTATTACTAGTCCTGTACATATAACCCAAGTCATCCTCCATTGGGGCTCCACTGCACCTGCCAATGCCATGGCTTACTGCTTGCTGCACGTACACTTGGCACGATTATCTGTAAGTGTCTGAAAAGAAACCAAAAAAAGAAAAAAGAATGCAAATGTTCAGAAAACAAGCTAGGTTAGGTAAAGGTTAGTTTAGGTTAGCTCCTTTATTAGGGCTGCAATGGGGATTTGACTTTGTTGTTGCATGACATACCTTGACTTGTCTCTGAAGCTCTTTAATGTAGTCAACTGCCAAGTCCAGCATGTCGGCTGTGTTTGTTTGCTGCAAATGGGAAATGTACAGTAAACAATTCAAGGCATCCACAAAAAGCTAACACTGGAAAAGAAATCTCAGTGATATACCACCATACCTTATCCATGTTAGGCACAAGTTCTTGTAGTTTCCTCATGCGTTCACTGATTCGTGTTCTTCTGACCTATAAAAAAAACCAACATATGCATATCAAACATTTGCGGTGTTCAACTTTAAGACTAATTCATTCTATCTATCTATGGACTATAGTAGTAGTAAAAAGGTGAAAAATTTTGTAGGTACATAATATTATGATCAAGAAATATACCACCAGTGGAGAGACATTACCCTCTCAGCAATGCTTCTGGGATGAGTGGCACAACCACGCTTAGCCCGGATCTTACAGGGCACGGAATCTTGGAGGTGCAGAAATTTCTCAATTGCAGATATTTCTGCTGATGTTTTTGGCAAACTTAGGTGATGAGACAACATTGGGGCGGGATGTCTTGCCTCTGCTACATCCTGTTTCACACGACAAGAACTGGAATTTAGAGTGGAGTATTAGGCAAAGGGAATTGCTGATGAAAGATAGGACAAAGACAAACTTATAAAAGAAACATGGTACCTGAATTTCAGACTCATCTACACCAGAGAGAGTCCTGTCTTCATCGGTAAGTCCTTTTGTATCAGCAGACATCATCGTAGAATCATCCCAGGAACCCATAGAGTAGTCAGCGACATAATTGCTGCTGTGAGCTTCCCTGAAACCACCTTTATCTTGGATATTTTCAGCAATTGGAGTCATCTGACCTGAAGGAGGCCTAGTTGCTGCAGCAGAAGGGTAAGACGTGTCTTGATTTGCTGCTCCAAAGTCGCCAACATTTTTAATTACAGCATAGCCTGCCAGCGGTTTTGTTCAATTGTTATAGTGCCACTCTGGTCAACAGAGAATCTATACAAAAATTTGAGCGACAGAGGAACTGCCCCCAGGACCAGAGAATTCAGACTGGTACACGCAGCATATAAAGCCAGAAACCAAGCAACTTGATATATTATATACAAAGAAATCCGTTCGGTCTTTATATGTAATACCCTTTTCCAGGATTTTTCAAATTCATTTTATGCTCTGCTATCTTCTTCAAATGATTAGTGTATCAGAGAAAAAAAGAATTAAAAAAAAATGTAATAATAAATTAAAAATTCATGGAAACAGTAGTGAACTGCCAATTTGCTAGGCAAGTTGTTTGAAACAAAACAATGACTCACTTTTCTTGTTTCTCCCATTTCTTTGGAGGCTTGAGCACAAGAGAAAAGAGAGCAACCAAAAGTGCAACAAAAGATAAAAGCCAAACGTGAGTGTGAAGTAAAACAATAACAACAAACATACCATTCTCAAATTCAATATTTATGTTGGCGAAAAGTCCTGCAGGTGAGCTGCTGTGTCGCACCAGATTTGAGCTATTTCCACCACCACCAGTCTTCATCTGTGGCAATCTATCCATCCCCTTTGAAGTCATCCCTCTATAATCCGTTCCAGAGCCAGAACTGTGATCTGGTAATGGAGGCTTTGATTGACTTTGATAGAAACTCTGTGAAGAAGCAGAGTAGTTACTCTGCTGCTGCTGCTGCCGCTGCTGCTGTTGCAGGGTTGTATCTTTACCAGTAGTGTTATTCATCGAGCCCAAAATCTGGTTCTGCTGGTTAACTTGTGGCGTCATCATTGAGTCTTTAACCGGAGGCTCTTCCTTAACCTTGCGAAGATTTTGATGATGGGGTGTGTTCCCTGTGTTGCCTTCAGAACTAGCCAGAAATCTTGTCAATATTCTTTCCGTCTCTGGGCTAGATGGCTTGGTGAGGAAATCTTCACAGAAATCTCTGTCTAAGATGCTCGAGAAATATGTGCTTGGTGCAGACTGGTACCTAGTCAACCCAGAATTCATTTGCTTCTGTGGTTGATAATGACCTTGTAAGAAATGATGCTGGTACTGAAGATCTGACTCCATTTTTGGTTCCCCTGTTTCTTGATTATGAGCTTGCTCAAGATTCCTCCCCTTTTCCTCAAAAGATTTCTTGTGATTCTCTCTCTCTCACTCTCTCCGGCAGATCAAAACAGAACAGATGGTTATTGAAACTTCAAGAAGCTATACTAAAACCAGCCTAGAGACAGAACCAAGCAGCACCATGTGATTTTGCTTCAAGTAAAACAGAGGAAACAGGATAAAAGAATATGAAGATATACCAGAAGAAATCAATCCAGCCTGAAGTTTTCAAACCAAAGAAAAGAAGAGAAAAAAAAAAAAACTAACGAGTAGCAAATCTTATAAGAACCCACTTTGCTGATTGTCAATCTCACACCTCTCAACTCAAGAAGATGACATTAAAAAAAAAAAAAGTAGATGACAGAAAGAAAGGAAAATTTTATGAAAAAAGGAGAACTCTAGAACATAGAATAGAACAAGAAAAAAAGAACATGCATCCCAAACCAATCACTCTCTCTTCCCTTTCTCTTTCTCTAGATGCCAGCAAGCAAGCAAAGGAAGAGTGCTAT
Organism: Turnera subulata; assembly: GCA_028386065.3. Classification (NCBI taxonomy): domain Eukaryota; kingdom Viridiplantae; phylum Streptophyta; class Magnoliopsida; order Malpighiales; family Passifloraceae; genus Turnera; species Turnera subulata. Next base: position 803 of record JAKUCV010001289.1, on the reverse strand, counting down.
GGTGGTGCTACTTTTGGTGTTGATGCCAAGTGACTGGAGAGAAGATTGAACTTTGGATTTTGGACCCAAAAAAAAAACGAAAGATTAAATTTTTATTTTTTTTTCAAAAATAATTTCCTTGTTCTCTGGTTGTGCGGCCAATAAGAATTAACAAAGGCCAGAAAATACACAACCCATTATTTGGGTATATCCAGGTATCCAAGTTGACTTCAGTGCCCTTCACACCTACTTATTTATTACAAGACGACCATAGGTTAATTAAGGAGGAAATGGCTATATTATATCCATGTCATTATTTCCTTTTGCAAATATATCCATGGCATGTAACATTTATGTGGTTGCCTGGTTGGGGTCATGTTTTTCCTTCGACAGGGACAAAAATTGGATGTGCAATTTCTTTAGGCAGCAACCAAGGAGATGAAAAATTATCGTACTGACTTATTATCATTCTTTCTTCTTTTCATAAGTAAAGATGATTGTTTCCCCTTTTCTTAATCATTTTATTAACTACCTGGAGTTGTTAAACAGGAAAATAAGAGAAAAGCCTTCTCATTTCATTTTGTCTTGCTCGAAGAAATTCTGGATTTGTTTTGCCGACGTGAAATTGTTGGGCCCGGTGGCACTATCTTGCGGAAATAATATCACCTCACAAGGAAATAAACAAGTGGAGAACAAAAAGAGATAAATGACACACAGTATTTAACGTGGTTCACCCAAATTCCGGGCTACGTCCACAATCCCGATCCCACCGGAAAAACTTCCACTATAAAAATAGTAGGCTTACAAGAGAGACTTCCCTAAAT